>CACKRE030000427.1:42363-73746 GCA_902602495.3 Ectocarpus sp. CCAP 1310/34 | reverse complement strand
CCTTCGAGAACGTCGACGAAGACATAGGACGGTAGACGAGGAAGACGACGAGTTCAAATGTGATTGCGGCTTCGAATGCGACGACCGTGTTCATGTAGTCGCGGAATGTCCGTGGTACAAGAAGGAGAGGGAAGTGTACGTGACTGAGCTGGGAAAAATAGATGGGACGTACAGGGAGATGTTTGAGGCATGGAATAGAGAGGAAAGGACGGTAGCTGTACTGGGGCATAGGAGGTGGGTTGAAAAGGCAGGAAGGGATATATCGTTAGGACAGAGAGACTAGGGAAGACATTTTTGAGCCACCTTTGGCAAAGTAGAAAGGAGCGATTGGCCATCGGTGATCGGTCCTGTGGGAACAATGCTCTGTCCTCTCAAGGCCGCGTGGTCAATGGTCTAACCGCTAAGGCATGCAAAACATAAGAGTACGCCCCCCCCCCACGGTACGTCAATTTACCGGTTTGGTTTCAGAAAAAAAACGATCCCCTCGCCGGGGGGAAAACTCCGACGTTACGATATGCCCATTGTAGGTTATGCATCATACACACAGACGTCCCCAAAAATGAAAATTAAGACCAATAGGATAATATGCATTGTAAAACCAGCAAAAACGTACTGCATCGGCGCCCTTCCTCATCACTGGTAACGGGTAACGGAGAACACTTCCAACATGGAGGGCACGCGACATGACGGCTCAAAAGTTTGAAAAACGACAAAAATACGGTTGTTCAATATCTTGATTTGACACTCAGGAACCTTGATGTTTACGTGAGACGCATGGGGCAACCAGTTTGAAACTTACTGTAGTGTAAGCAACGGGCAATGTACTAGTAGGAGACCTGCCTACGCAGCGCGTCTGGGTGTCCTGCCGTCTGATCTTACCAGCAGTAGGCATCCACCCCCGCTTTAAGACCACGATACTCGCTGATATGTGTTGGGTAGGTGACGCTCTTCAGGAACGGAAGGAGACCAGTGATCCCCATTTTCGCCGAGCGAACACGGTGGCACACGGGAGAGCTCCCTTGTTCTGCAGTCTGCTTGCTGCTGTGGCAATGCAATGATGTCAAACACGCGATCAGCGATGCGTGTGGCACGATCATGATGGTCTCCAATCGGGTCCTCCATTTGCGAGACCCCCCCGTGCGCTCTCATGCGCGGGGCCTCAAACGTCTGACGTCGTAACACACAATGTTGTTGCTGTTTCGCCGCGCACCCAACCGCTTGTCTGCTCTGTCTGTTTCTCACCTGGTCCTGCCACACGCAGAGGTGCACACACACGAGCTGTTCGCACAAGCCATGTCCGAAAGGGTCGAGATAACTATTCTTGAAGCCGACGATTTCCATCACCACTTTCGCGATGGCGAGGTTCTTGCGGACACCGTGAAACACGCAACACGGATGTTTCGACGAGCGGTGAGAGTTTCATGGTGATGTACTTGCTGCCTGGCGTGTTGCACATACGTGCTGTTCGGTGGGGCTTGTTCTATCCGTTCACTGCATGATCGGGATTTACGTTCCCTCTCTCGCTCTCTTCGAACTAGGTTTGTGCGCTACCTCGGCTGTGCGTTTCTCGCAGATTGCCATGCCGAACCTGAAGCCGCCGGTGACAACAACAGACGAGGCATTGGCGTACCGCCAAGTGAGTGCTCATGCTCCTCACGCATGCTGGTGCAGTGAGAAGCGCGTACAAAGTATTGTTCATAATGTCGCTTTGGACCACAAGGGCTATTGTTCGCTCTGCATGTAGAGAACACGCACGGATTGAAGTTGAAGTTGTGAATTGTACAAAAGACCGTTTGATCGGAGTATGAACACCTGCTGTTTGTGCTGCGGTACGCACGATTGTTGTGTCCATGTACTATTTAATACGGCAGACTCAACCCTACTAGTACTGGAAGCCCAAGTGGGGTCACTTTGGGGATACAGCACTCAACTGCCTATATACCGCACTGTAGTCACGCTACGTAGGCTCCGCTGTGTGCAACGATCGTGATAACCCTTGGTCTATCATGCTTGCCTGAGGTGGTACGCTGTGTGATATGCTGTGTAATGCCTCTCCTAGGCCTCTGACTTGCTGCACACATCGCCTGGTACTGGAAAAAAAATGCTGACTTGGCTTCGGTATGAAAAGCGTCGCCAAAATTAGACACTTTTCATACCAATTCACCCTCTGTCTGGCAAGGAGCTCAGACTTGGAGGAACTGTAGCCCCTCGACCAACTGAATGGCTTTCAAATGTTTGGGACATCTTTTTTTCGGAGGGACTAGGCACTGGGAGGGTTAAAGCCGAAAGCTAATCTGAATTCGCAAACTAACGTGCTGGCCCATTGCTACAGCGCATCCTTGCATGTGTGCCGGACGGAGTGGACTTCACGCCTTTGATGACGCTGTATATGACAGACAAGTCTACGTGAGTTGTATGCATACGAGTATTGTCGAACTCTTCCAAACGCAAAACGTATGGATGTGACAGCATTGTTCAGTAGCTTGGCTTATCATGCAGCAGTTGAATAGACTAACGGGTATAATGTCGTTGGGCATGGACTACCGCTTTTTTTTGTGGATTGCCAATTTGCAGTGCGCAAGCTCCTCCAGACAACAAACAACAAATTGACAAGCTCCGAAGGCACGACGTTCGGTACGATTGGTACGGCGGTGTGTGCGAGTATCTTGGCACTGTAACGGCGCTTTTCGTGCGACCGGGTCCCGACACCGAACTACATGTGGCGAATGTGTTCGTGCGCACCTCACCCAATCAAATGTGCTGTTGCTTGGGTGAAGGAGAGACGTGTTAGATATATTTCTGCACGAAGGTGGTCTGGTCGAACGTACTGTTGTTGGTCTTGTTCTACGCTGCCGCGGCTTGAGTTCACGCTCTTGTCGTTTTTCTAGCCTGGCTTGAGGGCTCTCAAAGGCTGATATCACCCAACTGCTGATGTTGCCCCAGGTGTTTGAAGCCTTGTCCTTGTTTCACGTGTTGTCACCTTGATCCCACGGTGGTTCTTATTTTAATTTTACAATCTCTTGGCTTGATCCCGTCCTTGCTTCGGGCTGCTTTCAGCTGCATGGAGTCATTCGCCCGACCGCCCAGAGTACATTGCGATAGCACCACTGATTACGCAGATATCGATAGTATCTACCCCCGCCCGCTCACGCAATGACCATTCATTCTGTTCACGGCAGCCCGGAAGAGATTCTGAAGGCCAAGGCGAGTGGCCACGTGTATGCTGTCAAGCTCTACCCAGCAGGTGAGGATGCTCCATGTAGACACGACATTCGTTCCATGCATACATACATTGTATGCATCCTGCAGCAGTCTGCTCCCGAGCGAGATTTGTTGATTCACTTGTCGTACATATCAGTGAGGCTTATTCCTACCTTCCACCGTCGCCTGTGCTGCCAAATTCTGTACAAGAAACTAAATTTCGTTAGTATTTTTCCGTGCAGGAGCAACCACAAACTCCGACTCAGGCGTGACGGATTTGGCCAACGTAGCTCCGGCAATGGAGGTGGGTGGGTAAAGTGTTGACGGACACGCTCTCGCTGTAGACTTACACGGTATAGGGCAAACTTTGCGATTATTTTCAGGTTCAGTGTGCTCCTGGTGGCAAACAGCACATGATTGACAGGCACATACCGCTAGGCGTTTGGTTGCCTACATAGTTTCGAAACTCGAGACCTGCCTCAGTGAGGATTTGTGAATCCACCACGAACCTATTCCTGTCGCTGTTAGCATGGTTCGAACCCTGAAAGGACGTTCGTCGTGCGTGCCACTCTCGGTCTTGCGGGTATTCCATTTAGGCCATGGCAGAAGTGGGGATGCCGCTGTTGATCCACGGGGAGGTGACCACGGCAGGAGTGGACATCTTCGATAAAGAAGCCAGATTTATCGAGGAAGTGATAAAGGTAACCACGGTATATGCTCCCAATTGTTTTCTTGGCAGGGCACCAATCGTGAAATCTTCTCGTGCACGCATGCCCTCGGCGTCTTTTTTTCTTGTGGACAGCATGCCTGCGACGATGCCATCAAATGCAATATCGTGATTTTGTTGCTCGTGGTGTTTGTTGACCACGGCAGATGTGTTGGGTGAACGCTAGAGCCTGCTGCTCCTGCAACGCATTACACGCATCACCCCCCTCTTCGCTCACTCCGATTGTCCCTCCTTCCTTTTCCAGCCGTTAGTTCAGAAGCTGCCAAACCTGAAAGTGGTAATGGAGCATATCACCACATCGGAGGCCGTTGCTTTCGTGACGGCTGCACCGGCGAACGTGGCAGCTACCATAACGCCGCAGCACCTGCTCTACAACCGCAACGCCATTTTCCAGGCACGTCAGCGTTGAGTCTGACCTCAATTCTGATGCAGACGAAAGCATACTTTCGTGCGGTGGGAGTTGATGATCGCCGTATCTGGTCATCGCATTCGGGTGGCTTTAGACGAAAGCATACTTTCGTGCGGTGGGAGTTGATGCTCGCCGTGTCTGGTCATCGCATTCGGATGGCTTTATCCCGATAATGTAAACGCTCAGGTAGTTGCCTCCCTAATGCCGAGGCATAATCTTACTTTCCAATGAAACATGTTGTGCCCCGTGCCCGTTACCTTCGCTTTACCTTTCGACAGGGGGGTATCCGACCACACATGTACTGCCTCCCCGTCCTAAAGCGCGAGACGCACCGGCTTGACCTCGTAAAAGCGGCCACCAGTGGAAACCCGAAGTTCTTTCTTGGGACGGACACAGCGCCGCACGCTCGAGAAGCCAAGATTTCTTCTTGCGGTGAGTTACGGCACACGACACGCATCTGCTCAGTGCTTTACATATGCTTGCTTACTTCGGGGTGTTGCCCTCTACCCTCTACCCCGTGCTCAATTGTGCTACGGGGAAGATTCGAGGATACAGAGTTACACGGAAATCCCCGTTATTTTCTTGGTCGTACCGCAATTTCAGGCTGTGCTGGTATCTTCACGGGCCATGCGGCTCTCGAGCTATACTGCGAAGTGTTCGAGGGCGAAGGGGCTCTAGACAGGTTTGTGACTTTGGGTCGAGTCGTTGGAGCAATACGAACAATTTCCTGTGCCGACGAGCGCACGCGCACACACACACCGTTCTTGGTACATTTGAGACAAGATCGGCAGCAATCAGAAGATTAGGAGCAAAATCATGTGCTTAGTTTGACCGTCAATGCCGCAATGATTTGTTTTTGCGTAATTCCAAAGCATTCCTACAACAGAAGAACGGTCTGGTACTGAATGCGCATTGTGTCGTACGCTCCGGAAGTGACACTTTGAGTGCTGAAAGCGACTTGATCACGGCGATCTGTACTTGGACCTTCCTGATGTCGACTACTTCCGGTTTTGTTGTAGCGTGTAATCTTGTTCGCGTCGACCAAAGTGCCCGTTTCTGCCCACAACAGCACACACACCCAAATGCCTCCAGATCGCTGACCCTCGTCGCGCAATCAATGATTGCACCCCCTCTACGTGTAATCTGCGTTTACGTCACAGGTTTGCTGGTTTCAGCAGTCACCACGGGGCAGATTTTTACGGCATCCCCCGAAACGAAGGGGCCCTAACCCTCGTCAAAGAGAAATGGACGGTTCCGGGATCGTACAAGTTTGGCCAGACGGAAGTGGTACCGCTGAGAGCCGGGGAGGACGTATGCTGGCAGATGGTCGGAGAGGGCAAGTGTCCCAAAGCGGCGGTAGTGTGAGGGTGCGCCAGGTTTCCGCGTAGAATCAACGCGTGTCTACGACAACGGGTCGGTTGAAATGGGTTCTGAGATTGAAGTTAAATTGCGCGGCAACGCAAGCGTGAGCCGGAAAAACACAGCTCCTCTAAATCTGATTCTATTGCAGAGTTAGCATTGCCCGGACAATTTGTTCCAAGAGTTGGAACGAGGGAGGCCAGTAGAAAAAAATCGACTTGCACCATACAGAGAGTAGCCCTTGCAACAAGTACAACGGCGACGTTCTTCGCGGTGCCCACCGATGTCCATCCCGCGCACCCCTAAAAATTACGGGTGATTCAAACATATCAAGGGTTACGTGCACCCGTAAAAACTACGTATTTAGATCATTTACACCTCCCGCTGCCAGACATATTGACAATACCAGTAGGTACACTTGGCGCCATCGTTGAACCGAGATGCACTAACGTACACCAGCGAGAGCCTCGTGCTTGGGAGTGTCGGGAAACAAGTGGGTCCACTTCGGAATGATTCGGATCAATTGCTTGAGAGGCGCAATCATCGTTTCGCTTCCGTACTCGATTTCGAACTTGCGGTGGTTGACCGGATCAGCCGATGCCTTGATGAGAACATTGCCAAGCTGTCGAGCGGAGTGGCAGGGGCAAACAATTCGAAAAAAAGCACGAAACAATCGTCAAGTTAATAGCTGCCAAGCGATCTGATACAAAATGTCGTCCAAATCCCGTCAATGTTGTCGACTTTGTGCAGGAGAGAAATTCAGCGTCAACACGAAACTCACCACCCCTCATGTGCACGGGTTGTGCCTGCACAATGATCAATTGACGGGAGTGCAAACTCGTGACACGAATATCGTCGGCTCCTCTAGTGTCCGACAATATATATACTTACGCCACAAAACGCCCGGCAAACATGACATACAATCAAGTGCTTCTTAGGTCGGCAAACATGCTAGCCTCTACAGCGTCTTGACTTGCCTCCTGCATGGGCTTCACATACATCGCAGCCAGCGCCCCAGGCTTACTGCTCAAACGCAGCAAGAACGTTCCTGCCGGTCTCCCCTGCAGTAGCTTCATGCCGTCGAACCTAGTGGTGCTGAGTCCGCAGATAACTGGATACTTCTGAAACCCCCAGCACCCAGTACGCTGCAAAAGAGAAACGACACCAAAGGCGAAGAGGGTCTCGAGGTATGCAAGGTAGCCAAATTGAACAAGCATTCGGATAACAGGTGAGCGTCGGCGCTAAAACCTCTTCAAATAACACTCCACGCAAGAATGGTCGTCGGAACAACACTTAGTAGGTAGCTCGGCTTCATTCGGCTTACACGAACTCGAACATCGAAGGCCACGTCTTGTGGAAGAAATCAAACGGACTCCGATAATGATCCAAACCCGTTTTGTGAAGGAACAATCGATTCTTGTTGGATTTCTTCGTTAATAGCCGGACTTAATAGTGGTGCGTCTATTAAGTACCGAAATTGAAAAGAAAAAAAAAATGACTCCTGCCCATCGGGCAATCTGGGTGCCACTTTCAAAGAAAAAGCCGCCCCAACCGTGCCGAAAACGTTTTTTAGTCAACATGCCTGGAAAGCTTCGGCAGTACAAAACGTAGGAGGCCCGTCTTTCAGAGGTAGGCCGGACAACACAGGCCGTGCCCCCTACTGTGAACAATTTCTGTACTACCGTCCCAATCGACACACTTATTCGACGTCCATATACCTTGAGCAAAAGTGTCGCAGCCTTGAACCAAGGCCAAAACGTCCCCAGGAACTCCTGCCGGCTAGCAATACCTCCCTGGACGCTTCCCGGCGCACGATACGGGTCCCACAGGGCTGGGTTGTTCCCGAGAGCGTTGAAGTCATCAGCCTGCGGGAGATCATAAACCATACGGGGGGAGGGCGGTTGTAGACAAGGCCTTGCGCAATTTCACCTATCAACTACCTCCATTTATCGCCACATGGAGCGACGCTACAAACCTTGTCGTTGCCAGCAAAGGGCTCGGTCTCGGGGACAAACAAATGCCAACACGTGCGCATGCATCACAGAGTGCCGCGAGAATCGCGCGAGCCCGAAACGTGTCCGCGTCAGCCTCGGACACCGCCGCGCCGATCGCTGTGCAACACACAAAGCGCCGCCCGAGGCTTACCAGAAGCGGTCTGTCGCGGCCTTCGTCTCCCAAAACCTCCATGAAATAAGTCGCCAAGCTATGCCTACAAAGGGCTTCCCACGGGATGGTCTGCGAAATGGCGCCCACTTCGCCTGTGTGCTTATCCAAGGCGAGCCCCCACCAGAACTCGCCGTTCGTGGTGCGTGATTCAGTTGTCGCTAGAGTTCGCGGTAAAGATGACTGGCGAGAAGAGCGTTCTGGTCTTGACTGGCGGCCCCACTCCCTCTCGATCACAGAGTCTAGAGCGATTTGCGCACCCGGAAGCAAGAAGGACAGAGAAAGGAAGGAGGGGGAAAGGAATATCAACACTCATGAATAATACAAAATACCCCAAGCGACAGAGCGGTGGGAGTGGAATCCCCCGCCACGCGAGAGAAAGGGATGTGGCTCATGTGAGTGTACTTCGCAACACGCCAGCTAGGCTGAGGCAACCCCACTAGTGGTATACAAAGAGGAATCAAGCAGGGCTGAGAGCATCAACCGAATTCACTCACCGCTCTGTGTTTGCGGACATTCCTGCAGCCGTCTCGCAAACTCTTGCTCCAGCTTCTCGTACCTGGTTTCGCCGCGGCGGTGGGGGTGGAGAAGAGAGGTTGTGCTTTCAAGTTTCCGAGAGTGAGATGTGTACAAAATGTCTTGTGCTTCCTACAGAGACAGGAACCGCAACAGTCCAAACAGCACCTAAATAGTGCCCTGCGAGGCACCTGCACGGTGTACAATTCCTCATGACTTCAGCATGCAACCAATAACTACTCCTGTACACTCAAAGGAATGCTAGCATTGGCGGACTTCATGTTCCATCTGCCGCAAACCTAGACAGCTACCACATAAGACACCACGTTCGGCACAGAGCAAAGCGATACCACCGGAAAAACGCCGAAGCCGGAGGCAGTTGCAACCACTGCCTTGTGCTTGGCGCAAAAAATCGAAAAAAACACGCAAAAAAACCGCCTCAACTGGACCACCAGTGCAACATACTTCGACCTCCTTGTTGTGGCGACCGATTGTGCTCACTAGGCGAACCGGAAGCAAAAGAAAAAAAAAAAAGGTTGTGTGTCGGTAGAGGGGGCATGCTTCGTTCGCACCGTTGAAGCTGCAACGCGATATCCTGCAGGTAATCGTCTTCATTTGTAAGAAGGTGCCATTGTTCGAGCATGCCACTCGAAGCGACGATTGCGCCAGGGTGCCGTTCTGCAGGTGCATCGAAATAAAAGAACAATGGGCATTTGTTTGAACCATCACCCCCGACCGATTAGTCGAAAAAGGACACCCTCAAGTCCTTCTTTAGAGCATCCTCGAACCGTTTCGAATGGGACGAGCAGCAGTCAGGACATCGAGAAACAAAAGATCAATCAATATACGCAAACACGGGTATTTCAGATGCAGGGAGTGATCAACCGTGGAGGACAGTGGAGTGTTGAAATACTCCCCTAGAGGTTAGGTAGCGCTCCCCGACTCATCGCATCACGCATCATACACGGCGTGCGATAGCGCCCCCCCTAGAGCCTGGTCCGGTGAGAACCCGGCGTGCTCCGTCCCGGCTTTGTAGGGATGCGAGGTCAATGGTCTAACGACTACGGCATGCACGACTATGAGTACACCCCTCCCCCACCAAATCTGTCTTACGTAGTGCAGACATGATCACGCCGCCGGCGAACAAGCGCATGCACTCCGCCAGCTGTACGTGTGGTCCGCTGACGACCATGCCCCCCCGCAGTTCTTCCACGGTAACCTGTTCCATCATCACCAGAACACAAAAATAAGGGCCAAAACGCCATCGGTATGCATACGACCTAGTGCGAGCACATAGCGTGGACAGTGGGACATGTATTGGACATCAAAGATGGCCGGAGTTTTTTCCGAGTCACGCAGCATGCAGCAGCAGGCCTAGGGAGCGCACCTATAAAGCTGCCTGCCTAGGGACGATGACAATTCCCGAATTCGGGTAGGGTGTGCAGAAACACCAGCACCTGAAGTGAAAGCCCCCAACCCAGCCAATGGTATGGAAATTCGTGGTATACTATGAACCGTTTACGGCAGGATGCGAAAAAATGAAATGCTTTTCAGAGGTACCTTCCGAGGGGCGCTAGCGACGAAAAGCTCCGCAGCCGCGAGTTCGCCTAGCTTTCCAATGTTAACCACTTTTTCCTTGGCAATACCCACCTGCGGGAAGAGAATTTACCGGGTTGGTGGGAGGGGGCATAGCCATGCAGGATCGAAATTGGCAATGACCTTGCCCATTCACAGACCAGTGCTTAACTTCAACCATGTGTGACTCATTGCCGACCGACCGGTTGGGCGAATCTAAAAACCTTATGAACATGCCTCGTATGAAGGAATAAGGCCAAATCTCCATCGGGGTGGCTTGTGCGAGATTCATAGCGTGCATGCACCTGAGTGACGACGGTGACGACGTACTGGAGGTTGGACACACGCGGACATAGCTGTTCCACGACCGATGAGAGCTTGATCTTCTCGCTGGTGATACGTGGCAAAGACGAGAGTGACGAAGCATCGTACCGAAAAGCTCACGCAGTAGGTAGTAAAGGGCAGGGTGCGACCCAGAACTGGTGAACAAAAATATCTGGCACAAGCATATCAAAGTGGGGCTACCGTCTCCTGTTTGCATGCGCTGCTTGCAGGGACACAGCTATCGACACGCTTGAAATAGGTACAAGGCTACCCTTTTCGGGCGAAGGTTGGGGCAGCGAGGCGGACGAGACGCGCTCGAACTCACTCTTCCTCGTTGACAAAGTACGGCGAACACCCGTCCAACACTAGCAAGAGGTCGCCCTTATGCAACCCGCACTTGTGTTGGATACACCCCAAGAAACCCTCGGTGTGATCTTGGATCTCCTGCAATGGCAAACAAACACACGAGCGAAACCATCGGCACCGGAGAAACATGACAAAGAAAATTCGGTATGAGCGATGTATCGGGCAATCTGTCTCAAGCGTATGCTTCGCCGGCTTCGAACACCCAATTGGTGCTACAACAGCCAGGTGTTGTCCATCCATCAAAAGACAACGTCATGGCCAAGACTAGGACGAACGGATTCAGCTCGTCCGTTCACACACCTGCTTCGAAATGCCAAAGGCATTCGCGATACGTGCGGCGACTTCCGTGAGCGTTGTGATGGGCGTGCCTGTGGCCTTGTCCTGGAGCGAAACGAAGAATGTCTCGATGAACAAAGAACGCTCCCTCGCGTACTCACACGCCCGGAGAGCCACCTAAACAGCATGTTGAGATAGAAATAATGGATATTTATTTTGCAAAGGCGTTCTTCCTCTGGTTGCAAACCGAGCTAAAGGCCCTTGCAGGATGCCCGTCCGCCCGGCTGTGCACAACCCATGCACGCGACGATCCTGGGTGGGGTTCTTGGCATGTTTCATGATCAACCTTTACCTTCACAACACCGGTTGTGGTCGTTGCGTCAGCACTACTTCTGTGCTGCTGTAGTCTGTTGGCTCGGTCGCTCTATATAAGACCTTAACGGTAACTTATGCATGGTGAGCAGGATCCAACCACAACATGGCCCTCGTGTTTCGTTCATGTCTGGTGGAAAACGAGGATGTATGCACATCATGCAACAGGAATAAATGGTGTGTCTACTCGAAACTTCGGAATCGATACACACAACACAAAAGCGACGTATCGTGCTCGATTGACCCGGCCCACCTCCGTTTTCCCGATACCCGGCCTGCCGCTGATGGTGATGACTTTGCTGTGCTGCACCATGTGCATGTACACCTCTTGCACTGGGATCTGCAAGGCCGGCAGCATCGTGAAGCAGTAACATGATGGGCTTTTTCGCGTCACCCCAAGATGGACCTCGCCCCCGCAAGCCCTCACCCACGGAGCAAGCAAACAATCGTCCAATTGAGTCGCTCATACTGTAACCGTAAAGAACAAGCTTCGAATTTCTCTGCCATTGTAAAGAAATGCACCGAGTCGACGCCAGCTGAATCTCCAAGCTAGGCGCTTGGAAAGCAATCTGCACCTGCGTGGGAACAGCGCATGCACCTACACAAGACCGAAAATACCGACAACCGTTCGCATCGTACCTCCCGGCCGCGAAAGCTGGAAATCCTCCGCGTCTTGGACATCTTCATCTTGCTCGGCGAGTGTGGGGCGCGGTAGGTGAACGTACCACTCTCAGCATCGTCGAAAGGAGACAACCAGTGCTCTCCATTGGCCGGAAGAAGGACGCACCGGTCCTCCTGGCCGTCTGGGAGACTGCAGCATGCAGGCAGGGCAGACGCGTGTGAATCCATCAAGCGCAATCATTTTTCCATTTCTCCGACTTGAGCCTGATGTTTCAGCGCCACGGTCGCAGCTGTGTGCACAAGCAAGGTACACCACCGTGGATATACGAATTCGACGCCCCAGATTCGTGTTTGGCCGCATTCTGGTGGTGGCATTTCACGTGTCGATGAGCTCCATAATCTCGGCCCCTGCAGTCACGACTGGGCGAAACGAGATCAAATACAACCGTGCAAACAAACAAAGAGCGTACTCACAGCGACATGAATCTGCCCCCCCCTCCCCATCACCTCTGGACGCCTGCGTCGAATGAGTCTCTGAGCGTGAACCCTTGTGCAAGGCTGAGGTAGAAGGAGCGAACGAAGGCCAGGGTGACCGCATCATCACCGCTCGTGTCCACGGCCACAACGTTCGAGATTCCTGAAATCACCGCATGGTACAGCAATATCAGTGTACAGATGTTCACAAGGGCGCGCCACATCATGTGCGAGTGAAACGCCGAAACGAAACTGGGGACACAAGCCAACGGCTGCCAGGTACACGAACATGTTGCCCAAGCAAGCCAGAGATGCATGTTAAGGCCTCGCGAAGAGGGCGAAAAAGGACTGTCGTTTGCCAATGCGCCTCCTACCAGCTCACCTGCGCGGATGAAAACCCCCGCCACAAGCTTCGCCGATGCGGCGGTGAGCACCACCAGCTCCGGAAGTTTGTCCTGTAAGGCACCATTTACGGCACCGATGGAGAGCAAACGAAACGGACGTGAGGGAAACGGTGAAAATCGGCGGCAAAAGTAAGGAATATGCGCCAACGTATTTGCACAGCAGTACCCAATGTGCCATGCACATTCGAGGAGCCAGAGAGTGCGGCAACAACGTCGTCGCTACCGAGCATTTCGACGATACGACGGGTAATTAATGGTGCACCGCACAGAACCGAAGTACGATTGATGATGGTGAAACAAATCATAGTATGCGTACCTTCATTTGTCATACGGTTCTCCTGGCGGCTTCAAGCCACCAATCCTATCTACCGCTGTTATCTGAGTGAATGTGTGGGAGAAGTGTGTACTTCGCTGACCAAAATACCAAGGCTAAAATGGCGCCATGAACAGCTCTCGCACTAATAACAGATCAGGTGCGATGCTTCTGTGGAGACGAATTTTACTTCTAAGCGGGCGCACCCAACAACAGAGCGTTCAAATGGAATCGTACAGCGGCATACACGGTTGGAATCAGTTGTGAACGTCAAGGAAACATGGTCGCGCAGTTGAATTGAGAAGTCCATGAACGCCACTATTGAAACGTGCTCACACATGAAGCCTACCGTGGTACACGAGATTTGTCACGAGGTGGACCACAGTTGTACCATGCTGTTTCAGGGAGGGAAACGACAACGTTCGGTGCTCACCTTTTGCCCGCCACACGTGTTCTGTAGCCATTCTTCAGTTACGGGCGCCGCGAACCCGTTTGGCTTCTCGAATATCACCTGCCGACAATCACGTGACATCGAGCAAACAGCAGTTCCGATGAAATACCAAATACCAAGCTTTAGGCGGGTTGCAGTCGCAGATCCATGGCCTTCTAGCTGTGCCCCCCTCCCGTCAGATCCCTAATTTGTTCTTGTTTCGAATGCAAAGCGGTTGTGCAACTTGTAATTGACGCAGGCGGTTGACACCGGCATGCGCAAGCAATGCACACCTTCTCTTGGTTTCCGTCACCGTTCCAAGTGAAGTGAAGGACGCGGCACCCGGTCAAGTTCATCAGGAAGTTGCGCCCGTCGGCAACCTCCGAAACAAACGCAATTGCCCGGTTTGCGTCTGCCAGCGCCCTGTGTGTGAGAGCCATCGCCCGGCAGAACGTAATCATCATCGTCAAAGCAAGCAAACATGCCCGTTTGGTAACTGCTGTTGGAACAGACGGAACGGGAAACCTCGGGGTGCTCGATCGTTTCTGGGTGCCCTTTTCTAGAAAATATACATGCGATCAAGAAAGACTATCCGCTCCAGATACAACCACGACAGCAGTAGTCGGAGGGGAGATATAAGCACAACATCAGTAGTCGGAGGGACAACAACAATAGTCGAGAATAGTTGAAGTCTTCATTCGTGTCAGGGTTGTTGACGGAACATCATCACCGGATCACGAGTCTCGGTCAGGCTTTCGGGTTTTGAAAAATGAACCCGACTGCTGTACATTGCTTGTACGTACTGCTGTATGCCCTACAAACAAGGCGTAGACATTTTCTTGGTGCGGGAAAAATGTCCGGTGATTATTCCATTCGTGTAAGGCATCTCTCTCTCCTCTATCACCGTCGGGTCACTCTTGTTCATCATCGGCCACAAGCAGGTTCTCGGTTTCTCTGCATTTATTTCCAAATCGATTCAAACTTTAGGGCACTTAAGAATAATAGTCAACACATGCACACAAGTTACCAGTACACAAGCAGTCGCCCCGACGCCTACAACGTTTTACAGCAGGATCACATTTGGCATCTCGCTTCACAGTTCCTCCGCAACACCGTGCCTTTAGACTCTACTCTGCTACACCCGCCAACAACGTCATACAAGTATACCTGGTGATGACATCTCGCTCTCGCCCATAGTTCTCTTGCTTTATCCCAACGATCCCACCGTCTTCCTTCTCTTCTCCCACCCCAACTTCTTGCACCAATGGTGCAGCGAATAGATGGGCCAGCAAGCAACCTGATCGCCGTATTGTCTTGCCGTAGGGAGAGTACATCCTTACTTATGCTTACCATCGAGTGTCGGTGAGTCGTGTGCGCATGCCAACAAATGCCAAACAAAATGCCAAATGCCTACCGGGGGCCCGGCGAAAGATAGATTACGCGTACGCACGTACCTGTTGCGATGTCTGTATGCGAATTAAAAGAACAGAAATTGATTGCATTGCGCCGCATCATGTCATCGCCGTCATGATCCCGATGGTGTGTCGATCCCTGTACATCGGTGGTGCTCTCTTGCTGTACACCGCAGGAGGAAGCGCGTTCGCGTCCCCAAATGCGGTATCTAGAGGGCGTCAAGTCCCCCAACCAGTGGAGAGCGTCAACGTAGCTCATTCAAGCCCAGACTGCCTCCAGCGGCTTGCTGAAGCTCTCCGTGCCGACCCCAACCTGGCTGACCTATACAATGTGGAGAAACTGATGACGGAGGTGCGTATTGTACACAGCTCTAGTTTACAAAAGTCAGAAAGACGTAAAGGAGGTATAGGACGATTGCCCACACTACGGTTTGTTGTGTGCGACGTTGCGAGCCCGAAGAGCACCAAACATCAAGATTTAAATTTAACCTCCAAAGAGTTGGACTTACGGAACCTCTCACCTTTGCCTGTACAGCAGTTTATGACCGTACATAAGACTATGCGTACACAGCTTTTCCTACAAAAAACTGCAGATCTGAACGCCGACACACCCCGTCAACCATGCCATGTTTCTCACCAAGTCATCTCACACAGCAAAGTGAGTATTTTTGCAAAACCATGTATCGACGTCTCTTGTGCGTGCACCACAGCTGCGTTGCCAGCACCAGCCAAGCAACTACCAGTACTTCGTACTTGAATGCCGTTGTCAGCGTTCATCAAACACACAAGGCAGTGACCCGGCACCCTCAGTACCCTAAAGTCTCTGTGATCTGTGACAGGTGGACAGTGATGCCTTCCCCCAGGCTTCGGTTTGGGAGAGAAGTTGGACGTCGATGAGATGTGTCGTTGCTGAGACACCACCCTCTCTCAGCCCGTGCATTTCCATCAGCGTTTTGGTCCTGCCACGTGAGTACTGCTGTTTCTCGCAAGCCACCGAAGTGTTCGCGAACTATTGTACCTGGTGGTGTGGCTACGTTGTGCTGTCAGTGAGTACGTATTTAAGGTGTCTCATTTCATCCGAGTCTGCATTTTTAGATTTGGGCCCGGGAACTGCCATTGCAAAGGTCTATAAGTGGATATCTCGTTGCTTTTGCCTGATGCACACGTTCAGGAGGCACCAAGCTCGAGTGGCACCGATATCACGAAGCTCGGAGTTTTTCGAGGCAACTTTTCGGGAATTTGAGCATCTGTGATGCAGAGCTCCAAAGATCTGGTGAGGCTCTCATCGCTGTACACCCAACAAGAGAAATTAAACCAACCTGTATGCGATCAAATTCCAGCTGTTGAAAACTTTATCGTTACAATACAAGCAAACTGCGCATGCACGTATCCAGTATGGAAGTACGGGCCTGATTCCATTGTTCTTGGCCTCACCAGACAATGCGCGGAAGCTGGAGCAACAGGAGCTTGAGGCGACGTATGCGGATGGCTGGGCAGTGGGAGGCAGCGAAGAGAGCGATTGTGTGTGCAGGGGAGGGAGATGCCCTCGAATGTGGGACTGCTCTTTCTGGGTCGACCGGAGAAGGGCAGAAGCCAAGGGCAGCAGTGCTCATGTGTGTCCGCAAATAGGGAATACCTACTACCGGTTGTCTTGACGTAATCGGCTCGTGGTACCTTGTTCCATGACCATCTACGACAGCTGTATTTGCACAAGAAACTACAAGGCACGCCAGCGACCAGTCATGCATTGTTGCCAACTTCGTAAGATTAGACCCTGAACCCCTGTGGTACTCCGTTGCATATTCAGGAAGTCGACAGGTGTGATGCAGATAGACCACCTCTGACTACCTCTCTCCGCGGAAAGAGAACGAAGAGCGTTCTGTGACTGCCGAGCAACGGATCGGCTGCACGGAGTCAAGCTGATCAACTCCCCCGTCCCGTACGATCGTCAGGTTGCACTCAGGACCCGAGAAGAATCATCCCGTGAGGCCTGTTGGAGAGCGGGACATCAAACCGTGAGGCGAATAGAAGCGCTAGAGCCTTCCGCTCTTCTCGAAGTCCACGTTGGTCCAAGAAATACACGGTACTACAAGGAGGTGAGTGGGAAAAACCTCAAGGGACAACGCAGCTTTGATTGTCGGAAATGTTACTGCAAAGGGTTGGCCATGACATCAAAGTATGCGGCACCGGAGCATCGCTCTCAAATGTACCCCCACTCCCTACTTCATGTCTCGCTTGTTGTGCGCATTCCACTACGCGCGCACCGCACAGATTCCGTCACAGACAGAGGATGCGGTGGAGCTAATCGAAACCTTGACGCCGCTTGGAGTCAAGCCAGGCGTTTGTCGATACCTCGGACCCTCCGTGGATCTTCGAGGGTAGAATTGTCGCGCTGAAAAGCACCTCGAGCGGGATGGAGCGTATCGGCCGTAGTGAAACGAAGCTTTTGAAATCTGCAGATTGACGGTCGTAACCACTAAATCTGTCATTAGTGTTCTGTTACTTTCGCCCAAAAGGCAGCATGCTACCGGACACCTTTCAGGCTACGCTTGTGTAGCGAACACCGTTCTTGTTTGCACATAGATGAACAATCTCCACCCTCGTGGGCCAGCGAACCATGGAAAAGTAACTGTGTACCCAAATACTAACACAAATCATCACCACGCAACTCTAGCACGCCTCACTTTCCAAGATAAACGGGGTTAGAACTTCAATCAACACCTGAAAGCAACTGTCTGTGCTTCTTTACCGACTATTTTCCTCTACAGCTTTCTTGATGGGTCTCATTAACTTGGAAGGCAACATGGTGTTGTCGGAGTACACGTTGACCACAACCTTCCCCGAACCGCCGTCGGCGGCGACCTTGATGAAAACACGTTCCGACATGGATCCAGCCAGGCTGCACGCCGAGAACCACCAACACGACTCCTCGACGGTGTCACTCGCCACCACCGCCGCATTCACTGCTCGAAGAACGCGTGATGGAACTCTCGATATGTCGGCGGCTGGGATCTGTTGCAAAATACAAGATAGCGAGAGCGGCGGGGCCGACAGGTTACACAGAAACAATTGCACGTTGCTTGATATCTTCTAGCGTAGTACCGCCTTTCAATGTGGTGATGGGCTGCATACGCCATCGGCCGGCCGTATTTTCTACTTTTGCTCACCTGGCAATCCACTGAGTCGCGATCAAGTGCACCCAGCGAACCCTGAACCCGTCGGAACTCTGCCCTCGAAACTGGCTCCGGGAACAGCAGCTCCTCTGGAGGAGGCTCGAGAGAAACCATGAAGCTGCCTCTGTCTGTCTTCAACTCGAAACGAACCTGCAAAGCATCGGCATCATTTGGATTCATGTTAGACGAGAGCAGTTAGAGCCATCCTACTCTCCAAGGCCAAGCATAGTAGCATGGCAGCATGGAGTGGTGCCGCGAAAGTACATGTTTGCTTCCACCGTATGCATAACCGGAACAATCAACAGCTCACACAGCCATCAGGTATGGGTGTGCCTGTGGTGCCGAGGCGGTGTTTGTTGCCTCCACTCACATCTTTCGCCTTGCCGCCAAAGTCAATGCCCAAGTTTGCGGTCTGCGTGGCCCCTGCTGGCAACATCTGTATCTCCGGAAATGCCTCCATCGGCGTTCCGTCTCGCGGGGCAACGACGCGGATGCGTCGCACCGGTGTCTCGCCGTGGTTAGTGAACGACAGGCGTAGAGTTAGGGTTGTGGACGGCCGAGACAAGGCGCTCGCCCTTCCGCGAGAAAAGCGGTAGTCCACTTGCAGCCCACCGCCAGCCTGATGGCGCAACAGCGTAGACGGGAACGAAGCGCTTGTGTCTCCCTCCGGATCAGCGATTAGGACAGAGCTTGTGGATGACGTTCGCCCCAGCGACATGGCTCCGGCAGCGCCCAGCGCAGGAGCCGCCGGTCCTCTGATCCCCGCCGTGCTGAGCGATGCCAACCCCGCCCCTGCTGGCACTCCCAATCGAGGAGATGCGCTGTCTTCCCTATCGGCGACGCTCATTCTTTCTACGAGGCCAGTCAGATCTTGAGTATGCGGAGCGGGCGCGCTGGCACCATACGTCGTGGCGGCAGCGCTGCTGGTCGAACAGCCTGGCCCCATAATAAGGAGGCCCACCCCCTCCTCCCCCTTGGTCCCACTGCTCTCGCTGTCATCACCCGAAGTGGAGTAACTACTGCTACTTCCCACAGACGAGTCCGAATCATCGTCTTCGTCGTCCGACGATTCTTCTGAACCTGATCCTGACTCTTCAGAGTCTGAACTTTCAGACCCAGACTCCTCCTCTCCTCCCGATGTCGAAGCTGAATCGTACGAGTCCGATTCAGATCCGTCTTCCGTGCCGTACTCGGGACTGCTCCCACTACCGCTGCCGCTGCCGCTCTCACTCTCACTGTCGCTCCCGCTGCCACTTCCAGAGTAGAAATCGCTGTTGACCTGACCCCCCTTACCCTTGGCACCGCTACTGCGAGCGGGAGGTGTCAATGCTCGTGGCTCCTCTTTCGGAGGCTCTCTCGCCGAACCGTCCGGCTGCACGCTGCACCAATCAGGAATCGGGAGGTATCCGTTGATGGGGTGGCCGATGATGGCGGAGAGAGTACCGAGCACGAGGTGGGACCCTGCCTCGGCTGTGGACTTCCCGTTCCCGCCACTGTCTGCTACCGGTGGTGGTCGGCGTTTTAGAAGCACCTGATGCGGCAGTAAACGCCCAACAAACAAGCGGGGACGCAGAGATCACGAGTGCGTCACATCACGTTTGGAGAAGAAAGGGTGTAATCCCTACCCCCTTCGCGCCACGCAACATTGCTCATATCTGAAGCACATGCTGTGCACACTCTATAATAAGTCCGTACCTGTCCAGCCTTGGCGTGAAGCGCCAACAAGGACGCCTCGTCGACCCCTTCGTCAGCGGTGGCTAGCCCAAGCATCGCCGTCATGAAACGAGCCCTGTCCCGGAGGTCGTGCGATAGGTCAAACCTGGCCATCTCAAGCACAAACGACGCCAGTGACTGCACTCGCGTGTCCTCCGCTTGTCGCAGAGCAAGCTTGACGGAGAAGTTAAGGACCTGCGCATGTGTGTAGACAAGGAAGTGCAGGATGCGCTCGTTGGTTGGTCGGCTTTCATCTCCAAACGGCCCGTTATGCAATCAACATGACGAATCAACTCCTGCAGCGAGATATTATAAAAAAAAGTGTGTTTATAATACTACCTATGTGCAACAAGTAGGCACCACAGTCTGACGCCGAAAATGACAGCCTACGCCCATAAAACGAACAAAGACGGCCGACACCGCGCACCTGCATCTTGACCTCCTCTTCCAGTTCCGGGAAAGCTTTCGCCAGCACCCTCAAAACATCCGGCGCGACTCCCGAAATGTGCTGGTGATACTCACCGAGGGTCCAGATTATGGATGCTCTGGCGCCGGGTTGTGCGAGGCTGGCCCTGGCTGCGCTCGCCACCGCAAGGGCGTTACCGCCGCCCTGATCATTCTCGCCTGCTCTGCCTCCACCCTTTACTTCTTCGAGGGAAGGCTCAAGGAACGACTGCAGCAGAAGCACCGAGAGCCGTCGCACCATGTCCCCCGAGCCCTGAAAGTTGGGGTTCTGTTGGAGCAACTGCCGCAGCACGATTACCGCCTCAGCCACCACCACGCTCGTCTTGCTGCACGTCACGAGCGTCAGAAGCCCCTAAAGGGTACAGTTAGAGAGCAGGTGACGGGAACGAAACGAAACGGGGCTGAGGGTAGTTCTTTCGAAAATTGCAATCGTTATGCATACTGCGTCGGAGGAAAACGTGGACGCCTACTGCACTCCGTGTAGTAGCAACAAAATCAAAACAGCATCGATGTGATGATAGCTGTTCAAGGAGAAACTTCATCAACTTCCGGAACAAATAGAGCTCCATAATCTTCAACTTATAGGCTGATCTCCTAATCAATACTCTGTGTAGTCTCACTCACGTGCAGACACTGATCCGCAGCCTCCGGCCTGGCGTCTGCGACACGCCCCACCGCGCGCACCGCAGCGCACACGAAACTCTTGTCCCTGTGGAGTACATAGGTCTGCAGCTCTCCTAGAATGGTGGCGCAATTTTCTTTGGTCACAAGCGCGGTGAGGACGTCGAGCTTCAGGGTGCACGTGAACAATGGGTCTGCCGCCTTCACGAAAAATTCCTGCAGGAAGGGCCGAAAGACCGACGGGCTATCTGCCACCATCGTTCTGTGAGCCAATCGCGAGAAGATGGTGATGGTGGTATGCGGGAAGCGGGCGGGAAAATGTTGACGGTGAGCAAGAAATGTCACCATGGTAACAGGTCGGGCGTGTTTTCGCGTGTTGAATGTGGCTGAAGATCATATCATGCAAGGGTCACACAACAGTTCAGTACGCCACCGCTCTTGGCCAAGTAAACCGTACTAAATCCCGCTGCGAAACACAAACAACCAGAATTCATGAAGTATCAACGCACCAAAGAGCCCCACAAGAACATAGGAACCACACCCCCGCGCGGGGAATGACTCACCTGATGGCATCCAACACCACGAACTGGATCTCTCGGCGATTCCTCAGGATGCGCACCATCGCCTTCGCTATTTGGTTCATGGTGCTGCCAGTTCGTGAGCTGCAGTAGAAATGTGCCGTGCACACCGCTAACACTACACCACTGTTGCGCGACTTGAGCAGAGGCAGAGAACACCTGCACATAGGCGTCGTAAGACAGGCGGATATGGGAATGCGAGTATTTCTCGAAAAAACAACCAACAAGGAGTGACGATTCTATACAACAGGGCTGCCTACAAATGGACTGCGCATTGGACCAAGGACTTGTGGCGCATAGAAGGGTAGCACACGGCATCACTATTAACACGTTCGCCTCGCAAGTTTGAATGATGCCATGAGGAGAGCACGATAGAATCGCCATGCGCATATCAGTATCGCTAAGGGTAAGGATTGTAGACCAACCTGAGGAGCAAGCGATGGTCCGGGTCCAGGTCCGCGCCAAGATCAGCATCGCTCGTCGTGAACACCGAACCCACCTGCGAATGATAGATGGGCGCGGGAGTATTGTCTTATATTGTCATGAAAAGGGATCTGCACATTAGCGTGTGGCCTCTCTTCTCTAGTCAGATATGCTCCCAGAGTCCTCCCAGCCCCTCCAATCCCCGCAGGGTAGAAGGTTCGCAGAGTACCCGTCCGCTTGTTGCGTAATAGCGTACTGACGCTTGCCATACCAGAAGCACCTGCACAAGCAATAGGACTCACCTCAGGTGCAACGACGGAGTTGTTCTTTTCTTCGAACTCTTCCTCCGTGCTTTCGTCCTCCTCGCTAGAGTAGAAGGCACGTTTCACCACACGTCGCTTCACCTTGCGGTCGTATCGCGCAATGCCATGCCGTGCAAAACAATGCAACGCAAGAGGATCGCTGACGGCGATTAGGAAGGTGGGCGGGACATACGTGTTTCCGCACAGTGCGCGTATCCGCCAATAGTCGTCAATATGCACCCGTGTAGTCTCAGCATGGCTGGACTATGACCTATGCGAAGGTGGCGGAGTGAAATCATCGGTAGATCAGTGCTCACCTTTCGGGGAGGCTGGTTTGAGTTTGAGTCCGCAGACTTGCTGATACCCCCTGCATCGCTGAACCCGCGCTGGGGGTTAGTGAAGTGGCTGCGCACGTACCGCTGGAGAGCCGCCAGCATAGCCATCTGTCCCCACTCATCTACGTCGGCCAACAGGTGGCACAGCTTTCGATAGACTGGGTGTAGCAGTTCGAACTTGTTCGGACACACCTTTGTTCCCGAGTCAGCAAGAAAACAGAAAGCAGAAAAGGGGACATTTAATATGAGAACGAGATTCATCCCTCACGACCAAGCAAGGAGACACCCACCCGCACGTTGAGGGAAGAAAAGTTGAAAATTGCCTTGCCCAGGACGGGTTCGTTCCAGTCACCATGACCATACAATGCACTACGCACCTCAGTGAACGCTGCGACAGCGCTTCCAAGTACCATCGTGTTGCTGTCCTTGAGCAGCTGTTCGACCACCTGCAAGCGAAAAGGGGAAAAATTTCCGGTAAAACAACGACCATCAAGATCAGATGCATCGCCTCTTTATGGGCAGCTGGCACAACTTGAGGCGTTCGACCCAAAGCTAACCAAAGCAAGAAAGTCGTCCTGATGAACGACTACCGAACTTGTCCGTCCCCACGCCCGACGATCACGGGGCCACGAGCAAACAACGCGAATCAAAACACGAACAAGCTGAGCTCGCTAGCCCGTCCGTCCGTGTGGTCTCACCTGCCAAAGCTGGGGGGCCTGCTCTGGGTCCAGCACGAAAATCTTGGGGACCGCATTCGCCGCGCACTTGCGAACGTAGGGAGAGCTGTCGGCGGCGCAGTCACGAACTGCCAGCTGCGTTTGGGAGTCAAGGGGAAAAAGGCTGAATCTCAGGAGGGACGAAAGTCGGAGTCTTCATCAGGGTCAACCGCTATTCAACAATGACATATTTATCGAATCTTGGGAATGGTTTCGGAAATCATACTCTAGCCTTCACGCCAAAAGGTTGCTCAGCATCTATCCACCCTCACCGTGTGGTCCTCAAGCGGTACCAACACTTCGAGACTGCGGGCAAGAAAGCGGCGGAATTCACAAACGTGTGCATTGAGTGTGAATCAATGGTAACACACAATCGTGACGACGTCCAAATCTCGGGGCGGGGGCACCAGCGCAAGCAAGTGACATGACTCACCAGCTGTATTTGGATGATATCCGGGACACGGATACTAGTCATCACCCGAAGCGCCAGCGCTTTGATGAGCTGCGAAAAATGTCACAGGCAGGATATGTGCCGCGAAGACAAGGCGGCGTGTGTCGCACACGAAATAGGTAAACGATAAGCCAAGGTCAGTCACTCCCGATTCCGAATCAGTTCCAAAGATGGACGGACATGTTGCGCGGGCAGCTCTTCTTTGCATGTTGAATCGACGCTCGAGCCCTTCTTCTCGCACACCGATCACACACACACACCTGATTAGATCCCCGAAGATCATTTTGGAAAGAGTTGATGGACAAGAGCGCCAGCTCGCGGCATTGAGCGTCGTTGTCGGCGTAGTGCACCAGGTAGATGTACACCATCTTCTTCACCTCAACAGAGCGGACCGCCATGTTTTTCACCACGTCCGAAAAGAACTCGCTCACGTCTCGCCCCTTGCTGACCATTGCTAGCAGCCACTTCATCCCCTTTAGCTTGTCGACATCCTGGTGGTGGAGTTGTGGAGCAAGGGCAAGGGAGGATGAGCACACACATATGTATGCGTGTCACGGATACACCGCATATATTTGCGGGTGAATCGTACACACAGGTTGGACGTTCGCTGACCGGGGCACGCTCGTCACCGCTGATGATAGATGGACTGAATGGTAGGGAGTAGGGAGACGGAAAATGTGGTGCGAAATTACCATCGCCAAACCACGACCATCTAAGCTAAGGGTGGCTCTGCTGACGGCGTGTGCGAACAGAAAAAGCACTTTCCGCTGCTGCTGTTGTGCACACCTTCGGTCGTCCAAGGTATTCCTTGACCTTCATTGGGTTCATTGACTCCTCAAAGAAGTGCGCTTCTCCTTGCAGAGCAGACATCTTGCTTGCCAGTCCGTCGCGGCCGCAGCAGTGAGCTGCAGCAGCCAATACCCTGGCGGCTGGAGGTGCGAACGAGTATGTTCGCGTAACAAACCTAACCTTGGTTTGACAAGCATGGAGAGGGTCTGCGGATAGGATACTCTTGGGAATCGCACCCCCCAAACAAAATCAAGTACACCAGCGAAAGCAGCGTCTCAGAGCGTGTGGGGGGTCCTCAGTGCTGCACGACTGAAAAAAAAAAATGGCTGAACAAAAATTATCGTTCTACACAGAAGCGCAGCCAAGGCTCAAGGTTTACAGCAGTAGATTATTCCAGTAGCTATCTAAAGAACCAAGATTTTCCAAATTCCGTCTACTATTGTAGGCTTCAAACTTGTCGGCGCAACACGCAGCCCCTCCCCTAAAAAAATGTGAGACTCGTATCTAGACTACCCAGCGCAACCACCCTGTTTATGCACCCACCAAAGCGACCAAGCACAAGAACGCGCCCACTACAGCATTAACCGCCACCAACTTTTGAAGGAAGATGGATTGAGCACCATAGAGTATATTGCAGAAGGGTTGAACTTGATTGGTGGCGGGAATCAAGAGGTAGACACAGATGAAGTTGAAAACTTGCATTAACATACAGGCACCATGCTTATTTTCTGCCACGCCGCCGGCAACACCGAGCATTGGTAACGTTAGCTGCTGATCTTGCGGTTGTACAGCACTTGGAATTGTGCTGCAAGACGTACTACACGTGGAGTACTCTTGAATGGCGTCAGCTAGATTTGAACTGAAATTGCTGTTGGGGTGCCCCCCTCCTCCTTCCTCCTGCTGCGGTGTTGCACCGCTCACGCTTGTGCCTGTTGACTCGGGGCCCTCACCCAGCAGTACAACTCTCCGGAATCCCGGAGAAAAAAACTATGAGAGGATGGAGTAGCGACAGCAGTATCACGGCAGCTACACTAACAGGGAACTTGATCACTGATAACCTTGTGCTATCCGACGTCGCACGCGAACAGGCACGGCCGGCATTATGTACACATTATAATTGTTGGAAGTATTTTTTCTCGAAGCATACGAATAAATTGTACGCACTAGATTATAGCATTGGTTGTGTCGAAAACGCGAGGAAATACTTACACACGAACACCGCACACAAGACTGGTCCCCCCGGGTTGCCCACACCTATCAACATCATGCCCGAACTGAAGGAAACAACAAACACTTTATTTAGAGTCAGTACAAACGACACAGACAGGCCCGGAACGCACACAGCACCCCCCCCGTACCTTTCACAGGCAGTTTGCGACGAATAAAATACTATGCCAATAAACATCGGATACCCAGCGCGGCCGAAAAATAATCCCCCCCGTCCGCCTCCCTGCGCAACTGGATAGGGAAATACAGGGGAGAAAACGCGCGCGCTGTTCGTCCGTCTGATATTTCGTACCCCGGGGTCGTCGTATTTCGTGGACGGATGCATCCAACGGAAGTGAAGCACGGACGGACCTGTCCAACCACCAACAAGGACGCGCGAAATATGTCATTGAAACATGGAGTTAGAATATATCAGACCACACGATCTTTCGGTACGACGTGGAGATCTGACGTGCAATAATGCCGGGCACGACATCCCCAATCCCAATCCCAAGGAACGATGTATGTACCTGCCTGAAGAAGTAGCCAGATCTCAGTTCCAGGCGTCGGTTACAAGATCCGCAACACCATCATCTGTGTCTCCGCCACTCCAGTTGGAATTGACGCTCTTCTCGCTCACCCCTTCAGGTTCCCCATCGCTAGAGCCAGATTCGCTCGAATCCAACTTGATCAAATCGTCAAGTGCACCGACCGAACCGTCGCCGTTCTCGTCCGACTCGGGGTCGTCTAACTCTGCGCTCTTAGATTCCGCGGCCTCGCCGGTGGAAACGTCCTTGCTCGCAGGCGACTCGGGGGTCCCCGCCTCCACGTCGTTCTGTTCCGCTCCATGCGATACCTGCTGCCTCATAGAGGCGGCAAAGAGTGGATGGCATTGGCAACACTGAAGGATGGCCGTGGTCGACTCTCGATGGGTGGTTGGGGTTGGGAGGTACTCTCTACCCGCCTAGTTTGAGAAGCACCCACCGTAGGCCGTGACGCAGACCTCCCCCCTTCACGCATGGGTGCCGGCGCCGCCCGCCGTAGGGTGCAACGATTTCTGGAGCCGCAAGCGAGCGAGCACTTCTTGTTCTTGCACCTGCACCTGTTGCACAGGGCCGTGTCCGGATTGCAACCACACGCAAGCGTGACTATCTTTCGGTCAGGGGCGATGTAAGCATACTCGGACAGGTCAAGCACGCAGTTCTCCTTCGTGAGTTCGTCGCCGTCGCTCCCCTCTCCTCGTGGGTCGACGCTCCATCCCTTGCCGGCAAACTCTGTCGCCGGCATGGTCTCCCTCAGGCCATTCTGCCAGTACCGGAAGATGGCGTTACCTCGTTCTGCCTGCTTGCGCAAGGAAAAAAAATATTGACAGGTGGTTGTCGCTTTCTTGGGGAGTAAGAGGATGGCCTAGCGGATCACGTCCACGTAGCCCTCGACGTCGCGGTCAACGCTTTCGACCAGCTGGGCTGGAGTCAAATGAGCAGCGCCAAACGCCGCTTCATCCTTGTAGAAGAACATGGTCGCCAAAAGCTTCGCGCATTCGTCGGCATGCACGGCCCACGTGCCATCCTGCTCCTCGAAGAACAGCGGCTTGTCAAACAAACCCTCCGTCCGCACGCTCTTGAGGGCCATTACCCACATCTTGTCGAACGGCAGCCCGGAAATTGCCGGGAGGTAGTCACAGCCCGCCTCCAGGAAGGTTTGGACGAACAGACGGACCTTGTCGTTGTCCGTGGGAATCCAGCCCCTGAAGGTCAATGGCGGCCACGCGGACTCGCTTCCGTCCTGGAGTTCGCAGATGCTGGCGAATACTCTGTTCATCCACAGGAACTTGGTCTCGCCACCCACGACCTTCTAGACGGTCACGTCAACCGCCCCCTCGCCACGAGGCCGAAGCCAACCAGTGATCATCTCCAGTAGAATGATCATCCATAGGTCCGTGTCTACCGATGAAACGATCCACATGTCGAAGCTTTTCCCCCAGTACTTCATCGCCCAAACGATGAAGTGTATCACGGAGAGCTTCACGGAGAGCTCCGCCTCGCCGATGTCTGGCCCTCGCTGCCGCTCGACGCCAGGGGTATGGTCATTCCTTTTCGAAAGTGAAGGAGTGGTTCGGTTCCGGAAAGCANCCCACGACCTTCTAGACGGTCACGTCAACCGCCCCCTCGCCACGAGGCCGAAGCCAACCAGTGATCATCTCCAGTAGAATGATCATCCATAGGTCCGTGTCTACCGATGAAACGATCCACATGTCGAAGCTTTTCCCCCAGTACTTCATCGCCCAAACGATGAAGTGTATCACGGAGAGCTTCACGGAGAGCTCCGCCTCGCCGATGTCTGGCCCTCGCTGCCGCTCGACGCCAGGGGTATGGTCATTCCTTTTCGAAAGTGAAGGAGTGGTTCGGTTCCGGAAAGCACCTCCGTGGCACCTACCCCTCCCATCTCAAGGCCTACGCCCTCCGCATCTACACCAGCTGGATGATCAGCACTCAGACCAGGCTCACCTCCGCCGCCATGGAATGCGACGATTCCGTTCAGCTTGGTGTCGCCGGTCCAGACTTCATCAGCTAGCACGCGCATGGCGAGGTAGGCGGCGATTCCGTCCCGCGCCGCCTTGCCATCGGCTCGAAGCCATGGTCCATACTGTTACGAAGGAACAGTGTCCGTTGACTTCGGGTCAAAGGTCCGAGAGCACTCAACAAGTTTCTCGGTCCTCCCAAGCTGCTCTTGTCCTTTGATTACCGGCACCAGTTCCTGTCGGTCGTAGCACACCAGGAGTAGCTCGGTTGATTGCAGCCACTTCGACAACAGCTGCCTCTTGAATAGTCATTATTCCCGCAGTTCCCTTCTCGAAGTATTCCGGGTGCACCCCTTGGTGGATTGACACGGGACGTTCCTTGCCATGAGCGTCAGCGTCGTAAGACGGGTCGCCTGCGAACCCGTCGGCACAATGCTCTCTGACCCATTTCCCTGGACCTGCCGCCTTGTGGGGGTGCTTGGCTCCTGATACGTTTGGGGAGAGATTTCCAACAGGGGTGTTTGGGGATGGGGGGGTGGGGAACACAATGTGATGTGGTATGCATTATGATAATAATACTCAGAAACACGGGTGTGGAGCGTGGGTGAGTTCGGCTGGGAGCGAAAGCACGACNCCCGTCGGCACAATGCTCTCTGACCCATTTCCCTGGACCTGCCGCCTTGTGGGGGTGCTTGGCTCCTGATACGTTTGGGGAGAGATTTCCAACAGGGGTGTTTGGGGATGGGGGGGTGGGGAACACAATGTGATGTGGTATGCATTATGATAATAATACTCAGAAACACGGGTGTGGAGCGTGGGTGAGTTCGGCTGGGAGCGAAAGCACGACATGACAACCTGTATTGCGCACGCTCTCTTCCTTACCTCCCGTCGCGTTGGCCATGCTGTACGGCGTGGCCGCTCCTATGGACGCCGCCATTTCCAGCATCTGGTCTTGCGTCACCACACCCCCACCTTCTCTGGCCGCATCGAACATGTTCATCGTGAGGGCCTTCCACTCTTGCCCCCCAGCGTAGGTATTACCGACGGAATCCTTGAGTGCAGACGACCTCCCTTGACTCGTCGTAGCCTTGTTGATGCTGTTCCTAGCCGGGATGGAGAAAACCTTCTTCTTGGTCGCGCCCTTGAAATTCGCGTCGTTGAGTTTTTTCTTCTTGAAGACGTCGTACAGGACAACTCGCGCATTTTCGCACGAGCCTTAGCGCGCGAGTCGAGAATCTCTTGCTACTCGACCGGCGGGAACCCTCTCCCGTCCAACGCCACGACCTTGTCTTTGCCATCTTCGCCTTCAAATGCCGGGCTCTCTCTCAAGCAGTCCATCGCCGCCCTAACTGCTGGTGCACGTTCCACCGCCAACTCTCTGCAACGGTCCCTTTCCGTGCGTGCTTTCTTGATGAAATGCAATTCGAAGTCGAAGATGGCGACTTCACGCAGCTGGGCAATCGGTGCCAGCTTTTCTATCGTGCTCCAAAGGATCCTTTTCGTCAATGCCTTGTAGAGACGATTGGACACCTCCTGCGTCCAAGCCGGTTCGTGCAAACGTGTCAGGGCCGAGTGAGACGGAGAATAGCTCGGATACGACCTTCATATCATTGCGCGAATAACGCGACACCTCCGTCAGATGATCTACCACGAGGAACTGGTACTTGTCTTTGCCGGTGATGAAAAAAATGGGGGCGATACGGCGAAGGCCTTCAAGCCTCAGCCTGAAGTTCCCCGTACGCAGCGCAATTCGGAAGGCGATGTACGCAGGGTAGTCGTGGGGGAAGAACTGCTTCCACACAGCGAAAGTCTTGTGAGAGTCCGCCCGTGCCACTACCCACCGAACCACCCCGCCGACCACCTTGTCCCCTTCCACCGGTCTGTCACCTGGCGTCGGCAAACTCTTCAAGTATTCCTGTCAACACAGAGCCATAAACGCCGCCCAAAACGCCGTTATGTGGTGGTGTGCCCGACGGTAGTTGCTCCCCTCCCCCGACTTCGACCCGTCTTTCCCCAAATCCTTCGCCACAAACTCCACGCCAGCACCCCAGTACCGCCTAAGCATCGCCTTGGCCATGTGCAGCAGCAAATGCCAATCGCCGGGGTAGCGACGGACTTGTCGGTGCTCGCGCGGCTCCTGTGCCATGACGTGGTACATGTGCTTGTATGTCTCCTCGTCCCTACCGAGTATGAATGGTGCACCAGCCTCACCGGCTAGGGGTCACACCAGATACCTTGTACGCGCTGGATGGCTCCCTTCATATCGCTGAAACGCTTGGTGGAACCCTTCTGGATGAACGCGTATCGCAGTTGCTGCGGCGATTTGCCGTCGGGTGTGATGGCCTACGCGTTCGAGGAAAAGTGTGGAGGGCTCGACTCAGAATCGACGAACGCCATATATAACTGGGTAGTAGTACACGTTCTAGTCTTTCCCCTTCTTCCCCTCGCTGCCTCGGGAAGGTTTTGCGTAGGCATGACCCATAGCGAGAGGGGGGGTCTTTCTAGCGAGCAGGGCTAGACTCACCCTCAAGGGACTGATACCTTCTTGCTGCGGCGCACCCGCCGCGAGGCGTGCGTAGTGGGGGTGTTGGGCCGGCACTGGTGCGTCAGGTACAAAGGTGCAGATGCGCGGGCCTCCAGGCCGTCGGTGTAGGCAGCAATGCCCATCTCATCTTTGTGAGCGGAGGCAGACGTCATCAGAAAGGTGAACGGGCACTATGTACACGGCCCTAGGTTTGCTAGAGGGAGCTGTACTGTCTCAGTAACCTGGTTTTGCCATCAAAGGAGGAGGGGACAGGTGGTGACGAGCTGATTGGGCTGGTTGATCCTTCGGCGCGAGAATTTTCAGACCAAGAACCCTAAGTGCCACGCGGGAGAAAGCGAGGAACCGACTGGGAAGGACAGCAACGAGAGCGTGTACGAAGCGGAGCGGGTCGAGTTTGGTCGTGCTATGACTGGCCACAGCGGTACCGGAGCAGCGGCACCAGAGCAGCGCAACCGGAGCATGCGGACAGCATCGAACCGTGGCGCACGGACAAACATCTCTTGTGAGACCAATTATTTCCCGTCTTTTCCTGAATATAGGTGTTGGGTGTGTGTGATGACGTCACTGGTTTTGTAGAGAGACGCGGCAGAGATGGCGCGGATA
>CACKRE030000427.1:4320-41850 GCA_902602495.3 Ectocarpus sp. CCAP 1310/34 | reverse complement strand
CCTTTTCTTGCTAATAGTGTGTGTGTTCTTTAGATCTTCTGATGGCTCTTACATTTTTGTGACCACGGACCGAGTCTTTGCTAGATTTTGGGATTAGAAACTGACACGAGTTTAATGTGAAGAAAAACAACAACAATACCTTCAGTCAGATGGGATAAGTCGTGGAAAAAACAGAAAGCAAGGAGGGCGTACTCTTATGTTTTGCATGCCTTAGCGGTTAGACCATTGACCACGCGTCCTCGAGAGGACGGAGCATTGTTCCCACAGGACCGATCACCGATGGCCAATCGTTCCTTTCTACTTTGCCAAAGGTGGCTCAAAAATGTCTTCCCTAGTCTGTCTATCCTAACGATATCCCTTCCCGCCTTTTCAACCCATCTCCTATGCCCCACTACAGCTACCGTCCTTTCCTCTCTATTCCATGCCTCAAACATCTCCCTGTACGTTCCATCTATTTTTCCCAGCTCAGTCACGTACACTTCCCTCTCCTTCTTGTACAACGGACATTCCGCGACTACATGAACACGGTCTTCGCATTCGAAGCCGCAATCACATTTGAACTCGTCGTCTTCCTCGTCTACCGTCCTATGTCTTCGTCGACGTTCTCGAAGGCCTATGTCCCCGGTCCTGAATTTGACCTTAAGCTTTGTTCCTGCATCCATTGGTCCATGTAGGTAGTCCTTGAACCCTATTCCTTCCTTCAACATCCCGTACACTTCTAGACCCTCCTTATCCTTGGATTCTTTGCTTAGATGCTGTTCTTCTCTCTCGGCACAAGCAACAGATATCTTCTCCTTGAACCCCTGTAGACCCTCCGTTTCCAGCGTTTCATCTTCGTCGATGTCGAGCCCCTTCCATACGTCCTCTACAACCTTTACCCATTCCGTGGGTTGTCTACCCCTCTTTTTGTTTGCCCACTTCGCCTCCCATACAATCCTCGGCAACCTCTCCTCTCCCATCCCGCACATGCGATACTGCCAGGTCAGCTTCCTCGCGTCTCTTCCCGACCGTAGGGATTGGATCCCCAATTCTGCCCTCACGGCTGCATTACTTGTGCGCCTGGAGCATCCTAGGATGGTTTTCGCTGCTTTCATCTGCGCCGCCTCGAGTTCTTTCACTACCTTCTTATTTCCTTCCCATACTTCTCCGGCGTACTCTAGCGGCGGTACGATTACGCTCTTCAAAACCGTCAATTTGATGCGTGTATCGAGGTGCCGGTTTGCGAGTATTGGGTGCAGCTTCCCTGCTCGTGCTTTGCCCTTTTCCGCTACCTTGGACATGTGTGCATTCCACGAGCAGTCTTTTGCGATCTCTACTCCGAGGTATGTGTACTGGTCCACTACTGCAATCTCCTCGATCCCCCACTTCCATCTATGTTCTACTGGTTCCTCCTTGTTCTCGTTGCATATCATGACGGCACTCTTCTTAACGTTGACAGACAATCTCCACTTATCAGAAAACAAGGAGGGAGAAAGTAAAAAAATTGTATCTTACCTTGCGGAGTTCAGACTCGAAGCACGTGTCTGCCGCAGCCCTGTCGGAGTCGTTCCGCGCCTCATCGAATACGCCGCGGTAGAGTTCGGCCGTAAACTCGTTCTACCACCGTGCACCGTCCTCCCGGTCCCGCTCCGGCCCCGTAAGGACGTCTTCCACCGCAAGAGATCCCCGGCTCTTTACCAACCACCAGTCGTCCATTCGACCTACGTCGGGCCCTACCGTCAAGGCCGTCGCAGCGATGAAGGGAAGATGAGGCCCCTCCCCCTGGCAAACTCCGACCCTCGGTTCAAAATCACAGTTGTCCAGGGGAATGGCGGCGCACTCGGCGTCCCGGCTCAGGAGGTCCTTGTCCTCTACGAACCTCGCGTGGAAATCTTCTCGGTGCTGAATTCGCGACGTCGTCGCCCACAAACCGTGCTCCGCTACAAAGTTGATCACATCGCGACACGTACCCTTAGACTTTGCCCACTGAGCCCCTTTGATGTCATGCGAACCCATGTGCCGACCACGAAAAATGGCCCTCACCACCACCGTACACATCACTAGAAGCCTACGATGCGTGCATCGCCTGTCGCGGTTGTCGATATGCCTGGCCTGTTCCTCGGTTCGTGGCCCTAACGACACCGTCACTGCTCCTTGACTGACCTCGTCCTTCTTTTCTCCATCACTGTCCTCGCCCTCCAAGTCGCCCGAGGTGGTAGGGTGCCATCCGTCTCGCCCTTCGGTCTGCCATACCCAGGGCTGCTCGCTCTCTGATGCGATGATCTCGCGATACAGTGCTATGTTCGTCATGCTTTGGTATAACCCAACCAAGGCCGGAGGAAACGCGGTTAGTAGAGTCTATCTGGGTGGANCGACACCGTCACTGCTCCTTGACTGACCTCGTCCTTCTTTTCTCCATCACTGTCCTCGCCCTCCAAGTCGCCCGAGGTGGTAGGGTGCCATCCGTCTCGCCCTTCGGTCTGCCATACCCAGGGCTGCTCGCTCTCTGATGCGATGATCTCGCGATACAGTGCTATGTTCGTCATGCTTTGGTATAACCCAACCAAGGCCGGAGGAAACGCGGTTAGTAGAGTCTATCTGGGTGGATTCACTTTCATGTCCAACTCATCGGCGTAGCGATGCTTCTCGCGCGTCCCGGGGGTGTTCTTCAGGGCAGGATCACTCTCCACGTTGGCTCGAACAATTGTACCAGTTGCCCGCACGACGGACATCCTTGCGTCTGCGTCCTCCGTGTCCTTCCCGACTTCCTCCAATATCGACTTAAAGACCCGCCCTTATCCGCTAGCTGGTTGGATGGTGGCTGTACGGGTGCATTACGGCGAGCACGCAGCATCAAGTCAACGAGATGTTCGTCCCTACGGGTGTTTGGGAAGTTCTCGCTCGCGTGCGTCTCCATGCGCTGGCTCGTGACTGACCAATCGTGAAGTCCCGGACTCCTCGATGCTTGCAAATATAACCCGGACGATTTTTCTTGGGTATCTCCCTCGTAACTCCTCCATGCCAAGCTTCGCGCGTTCCGCTGTTACCCAATCGGCGACGTCCTGCCAGTACAGGATCTCATCTCGATGGACGACTTCTTCCATCATAGCGCGCACCGTGTCTAACGGATCTGGAGGCACAGGCGCCTCACCCCCCGATCCATGCGCATTGTTCGCTGGGTGCTCTGGCTGTTTCTCGTCTCTCTTTATGCCGTCCAACCGCTTCTGATAGCAGCGGCCGCACCACCAAAGGCCATCGCTCACCGTTGCGTTCCCCTCCGCCACATCGTCATCTGCAGCATCCATGGGGTACCACCTTACGATGCTCTTGCCCGATTTCCGGTACCCACAAGTACCGCAAACGCGAGACTCTGCCTTCCTTTCTTCCTCGGCGAAAAATGCTAGGAAGCAGTCTGGGCGTGCGCAGAGGCAGTCATTGCTGTGCCTAGAGTCTCGCACGAGAGCTGTAGGGAGGGTTTTCTCTCCTTGTGTCCACGCGGCCACGAAGTCTAGNCCGCTGCGTTCCCCTCCGCGACATCGTCATCTGCAGCATCCATGGGGTACTACCTCACGATGCTCTTGCCCGATTTCCGGTACCCACAAGTACCGCAAGCGCGAGGNTCACCGTTGCGTTCCCCTCCGCCACATCGTCATCTGCAGCATCCATGGGGTACCACCTTACGATGCTCTTGCCCGATTTCCGGTACCCACAAGTACCGCAAACGCGAGACTCTGCCTTCCTTTCTTCCTCGGCGAAAAAAACTAGGAAGCAGTCTGGGCGTGCGCAGAGGCAGTCATTGCTGGGCCTAAAGTCTCGCACGAGAGCTGGAGGGAGGGTTTTCTCTCCTTGTGTCCACGCGGTCACGAAGTCTACTGCTCGCCCTAACCGGTCCGCGCGGAGGTGCTTGAAACCGTCGTCATTCGGAGACCTGTGGCATGCCGAACAGAGCCNTCTCGCACGAGAGCTGGAGGGAGGGTTTTCTCTCCTTGTGTCCACGCGGTCACGAAGTCTACTGCTCGCCCTAACCGGTCCGCGCGGAGGTGCCTGAAACCGTCGTCATTCGGAGACCTGTGGCATGCCGAACATAGCTTATCGTCGTCCGAGTGCACTACACTCCCGGAGCATTTGCTACACTCGGTGCCAGGGTGGTCTGTAACCCACCCGCATTCCATACGCTCGCACGCCTTTCTTCGCTTCTTGCTTGTTGGTTGGCGTACAGATAGCACCGCTGGGGAAGAAAGTCTCCTACCCGCATTCCGCTTGCCTGANCGTCATTCGGAGACCTGTGGCATGCCGAACATAGCTTATCGTCGTCCGAGTGCACTACACTCCCGGAGCATTTGCTACACTCGGTGCCAGGGTGGTCTGTAACCCACCCGCATTCCATACGCTCGCACGCCTTTCTTCGCTTCTTGCTTGTTGGTTGGCGTACAGATAGCACCGCTGGGGCAGAAAGTCTCCTACCCGCATTCCGCTTTCCAGGCTGATAACCAGCTTGTCTTGGGTTCCCGCCGTGACTCCTACGCCGAGGATCAACGGGGTGATTCCCCGCGGACTCTGCTTTTCGCCGTTTGTTNCCGAACATAGCTTATCGTCGTCCGAGTGCACTACACTCCCGGAGCATTTGCTACACTCGGTGCCAGGGTGGTCTGTAACCCACCCGCATTCCATACGCTCGCACGCCTTTCTTCGCTTCTTGCTTGTTGGTTGGCGTACAGATAGCACCGCTGGGGCAGAAAGTCTCCTACCCGCATTCCGCTTTCCAGGCTGATAACCAGCTTGTCTTGGGTTCCCGCCGTGACTCCTACGCCGAGGATCAACGGGGTGATTCCCCGCGGACTCTGCTTTTTGCCGTTCGTCTTCGGCAATCGCGCGAGCTTTACGGGCCGATGCCTCCCTCCTCGCCTCGCCCTGCTGTCTGTAGTAATCCTCCTCCTCGAGCCTGCTCTCAAGATTGGGCAAGCCACCACCAGTGACACCAACAGAGGGTCTCTTCCTGCGCTTCCTGCCCGACCGGGATTTTCTTCCCGTCCGACGGGCGCGTGCACCGGAATCTCTCGCGTCGCGCTTTGTCGCGGCGGTGGGGGTGCGCACCTCAGTGGTTAAGTTGCCCTCTCTCCCGCTCCTGATCCGTGGACGTTCACTTGTTATGTCTCCCCCTGAGTTGTCGACCACTGGAGTACGCGGGGTTAGCGTGCCTTCCGTAAGCTGACGAAGGTCCCATGCTGGCTGCATACCCCCGCTTCCGGGTGTAACAGAGCTCCCAGGCTGGTTCCGAGGCGTAGCCGATGGCGTAGCCGGTTGACCTGTGTGGTTGTTAGCCCCACCAATCCGGTTGCCCCGCCTACCTCTCCGACGGTTCATCTGTCAGCACGACCTGTGCCGGCCGTTATCCCATGCATTAAATACCTGGCCATGGTATACGACCAAAAATTACAGAATGTCACGTGACACGTATAGCCTACGCAGGCANCCCGCTTCCGGGTGTAACAGAGCTCCCAGGCTGGTTCCGAGGCGTAGCCGATGGCGTAGCCGGTTGACCTGTGTGGTTGTTAGCCCCACCAATCCGGTTGCCCCGCCTACCTCTCCGACGGTTCATCTGTCAGCACGACCTGTGCCGGCCGTTATCCCATGCATTAAATACCTGGCCATGGTATACGACCAAAAATTACAGAATGTCACGTGACACGTATAGCCTACGCAGGCACACACCTATGCTATGTCTGTGGGCGCGCTTCGTTGTCTCTTGACAGCCATGCATACCATATGATTCTCTGTATGGGCATGCTTATGTACCTTAGAGCATGACGGACTGAAAGCTGTCGATCTACGTACTATATATGCCCGACTCGACATTTCTGCGGCGTTTCAATCTACTGCTGTATATGCACGGTCTGGAGTGTTGCTGAGCGCCCCGGGTCATGTTTGACTCGTACCATGGCAAAGCACCGAGTCTAATTTTAACTTCAAGGCAGACGCACTTGCCCTCTCGAAGTCCAGATTTCCTATAAACTGCTGTGGCGGCCGGACTGTATCGGGCATTTCAATAGTATCTTTGGATGGGGGTCGTGTATCCAGTGGATGTACATGCGCAACATGCAAGAGCGTGCGTTCGAACCCCCCGGCGTGGGCTCTCCTGAAATTTGAATTTTGAACACACCATGCTTATTTTCTACCGCACTAAATCGCCTCAAACCTTTTTAATTAGGTGGCAATGAGACCTAGATATATGTCGGCAGCATAATTAGGCTGCAAGACGCCAAGCTTGCGCAGGGGTCGGCTCGCGTGTGAAGCTTCCTCGCGGATTGTGGAGCTGCCGCAGTGTTGTCCGCTCTAGCTAAAGTATAAATTTCTCACCCTACCATGTGTGTCTGGGCGTATAAAACATACCCTGCTGTGCCCTTGCATCGTGTTAACATACCTCTCGTGTTATCTGGGCAGTTTAGCCTCTGGTTCGCCCTCTAGAGCCGGTGCTGGGTGTGGAGGTCTGTTGCGCCGCGAGCCGCCTGATCAGAGGGGTTTCCACAGGGGGCTGGCTGCTTTCCCGTTGGAAGCTTACTTTCTCACATTACTTTTTTTTTTTCAGTCGTGCAGCGCTGTGACTGGTCCCACATATTGGGACATTGCACCTCAGACCCTTCCACAGCAGTGCACATACGCTTCGGGACCATGGAAATGGATGATGACATGTCCTCAATGAACATGAGCTTCTCCTTTACTTGTGATGTTGGCGAGCTGGTCTTCGGCTGGTGGACGGTCAACACGTGTTGGGCATTTTATTTGAGTTGTATTCCCGTGATACTGCTCAGCGTCGCAAGGCATTGGGCCTTCGCGATCGCCACCTCTACCGCGACATCGTCGAAGAAGGGCTCCTCTTCAAGAAATACAGCTTTCCTCGATGGGAACGGATTCGAGAACCCAAGTGCTCAGCCTCCGTGAGTGCAGTTTTTTGCTATTTGTGCAGCGCAGACTTCATTGCGCCGCTGTTGTTCCTCCGGGGTGTGTGATGATGCGACAACAATGTCACAACAACTTGAACTGCCGACAGCTGCTGTACAGCGAGGTGATTGGCTTGCCAACAACAGCAGCTGTAGTCCAAAAGGCATCGATGGAATAGTGGGGATACAGGAATGTATGCACGACATCTTGGATGTCCAGTTTTGCACCTACTGTACCTGTTGGGCATTTTTTTAGGAAACCACGACCCTGTGGGTCAAGCAGGACAGGAGGAGTCATGTACGCAGATACCAAGATATTCCCCAAACCTCTGCAATGCGTGATCGCATGTACTTCGAACTTCTTAGATATAAACTGGATGCCACGCACCCCCTGGACCGGTTTCAACGCTCGAGTACACCACAGCAGAAAGAGTAGCGGTACCGAAAATGACGGCGTTGACACCGTCTCGCCGAGAGCTTTGCCGAAAACGCATCATTGATTTTGGCGTCATCTTCGTGGAGTACAAAGGACTCCAAACCTGTTATTTCGGAATTTTGCCGGGGGGCGCCAAACCTGTTATTTTCAGGGCTGTCCTCGTCAATTTCTCTGCGGTAATTTTACTGCGGAAAAACCACGGTCAGGCCCTTGTTTATGGTTTCCAAATCTTTATCTTCCTTTCTTTCAACAAATGTTGACTTTTTCGACCTTTTGGGCAGTCTGCCTCCCGAACGAGTGCGAATCAGCTGTTCGACCTTGGAAAACAGTCACAGCTTTGGCTGAGATGTCTACAGATCGCCTTTCGCCAGGGTCCACGTTTGATTTTTTCAAGGTGCGCAATTTTCACCCACGATTTTTCCAACACCAGCTTTTGGACAGATCTTGGCCCAAGATTTGCTCCGAGGTGGCCTTTCGGCCGAATCTTCAACATCTTGCTCTGCTGGAAAAAAAATCAAACGTGAACCCTGGCGAAACATGTAGGCGATCTGTAGACATCTCAGCCAAAGCTGTGACTGTTCTCAAAGGTCGAACAGCTGATTCGCACTCGTTCGGAAGGCAGATTGCCCCAAAGGTCGAAAAAGTCAACAATTGTCGAAAGAAAAGAACATAAAGATATGGAAACCATATACAAGGGCCTAATTACCGTTTCCCGTGGTCCCGTGAAAAATTAGGATCATCATTAACGCCCAAAAGGTTTACGAATATATTGAATTTTCCCATTATGTGGAGGTCAGGATATGGAGATTCAGGGAGCACAGATACACGTACATAAAGAGTAGGATCTGAGGGAATATGTTGTAATAGATTGCTGTTTCCCGAGGGTCCCCAACTCTTGTGATCTTCAACGGCTGCGAAGAGTTGATGGATCTTGAGGAGAATGGGAAAATGAGTCCACGAAGGCTCGCCCACTCTCCGCACCACCCTAAATAGCTCGACTGAGTTCGCTCGGTCACGCTTGGCATTCCTCGCCACATTGTACCAAAGGAAATAGCCAACCTCCGGTGGCAGGACATAGCCACCACCACCCCGGACTCTCCTCTCACCCAGAGTAGAGGGCTCCATATTGGCGTTCGACGAAGCGTTCTATCTTTGCATCTTTGAAACCCACGTGTGAAACATGGGCAATCCAAGGAAGCAAGGGAAGAAAAAGGACGTATTGTCACATCAACAGCAGCAACAGCCGAAAAAGCTTAAGCAGCTGACGACACCCAAACCGCCAGCCACGCCACGTCCGGACGCTACTGCTAACACCAACAGCGTAACTACGCTCGCAGCCGCACTGGCGGATTCCCCAGCTTGGGCAGGCTTAGGGTGTCCCTCTCGGGGCTTAGCCGAGCCATGGTTGGTGTTAGCAGTAGCGTCGGGACGTGGCGTGGCTGGCGGTTTGGGTGTCGTCAGCTGCTTAAGTGTTTTCTGCTGTTGCTGCGGTACCGAAAATGACGGCGTTGGAACCGTCGCGCCGAGAGCTTTGACGAAAACGCATTATTGATTTTGGCGTCATCTTCGTCGTGGAGTACAAAGGACTACAAACCTTTTTTTTCGGAATTTTGCCGGAGGGCCCTAAACCTGTTGTTTTCAGGACTGTCCTCGTCACTTTCTCCGTGGTAATTGTACTGCGGTAAAACCACGGTAATTACCGTTTCCCGTGATCCCGTGAAATATGAACGTTATCATGAACGCCCAAAAGGTTCACGAACAAATTGAGTTTTCCCATTACTGTACAAAAAATTACCGCGCAACAAATTCAATTCCCGTGCTTTCGAGTTACCGCGGGTACATGACCGTACAATAATACCACACTCTGCTAGCCGGGCGCTATGAGCCCAGTTATTATGTTGATGCCGAGTTCCTCGGCTGATGCAGCATCGCGTTGCATGCACGCCAATGGAACTCTAGATGTTTTGTTTGGTATTGTTCTGTTCTTGTCTGTTGTTTGCTCCTTTGTACATAGCCTGATTCACAGATTTTACGAAGACGGTGGTATGGTTTTGATCTAGTGGCGGAGGCCTGTTGCGTACAGTAGGGGTTGGTTTCTTGTGTTTTTTGTTGACCGTTGAGTTCCATCGTTTCTCTGTTGATGAGGAAGGCGGCGCTTGCTTGTTGCCTGTTTCTGCATGGCATAGTTACTTGGCGCAGCGCTGGACTTACGTCGTCGTCTTGAGGCCACGCAAGCCTCCCTAGAATTATTTGGAGATATGCTGTCTGGTTTTCACCCTTTCATGCGACTGGTTTGGTTGACGGACGTGATTCTCGGTGAACGCGTCGCGCACGTTTGTTGTGCGGTGACCACACACTTAAGGAACACTTCAAAGTAAGCAAACGAAACTGGGCCCGACGTGCCATGATGTGGTTGATTAACTGTACAACTTACACTGTGGTGACGAGCTACCGAAAAAAATGCACATTTTTTTGCATTACCGTGGTGGCTGGTTACCTCACAAGAAAATTTCCGTGGTGATCAGTTGCCTTACGAAATGTACCGTGGTGGCCAGTTACCACCCAAAAATACTGTACTGCAAGTTATCGCCCGAAAAATACTGTACTATAATGAGCCGCGGAGCGGGCGAAGCGAGCGACCGCTTTTCCCTTCCCATCCTCAGGAGGGATTACAAGGCTCTAGATATCGGCCGAAGTTGCGCCGCGCGATACAGGGGCCCCAATACTTGATTTCCCGGAAGCCGATATAGCCCATCTTTGGAACCAGAATGAGATCTATAGAGCACCGATTGACGATCTGTTCGCGGTTTCGTCGTGCTCGCATAGCAGATGGCCGTGCTTCACCAGCATATGTAGCCTACTTTCGTAGGAGATCTTGCTCCCCAACCCCGGGGGTTTCTACGCGAAAAGTTTTTTTTTATTTTGTTTGCTTTGTTTTTCTCCCATCATTGGACTCTGTCGTCTGCCCCTCTGGCCCCTATCCTCCACTTCTACCAGCTAAACGACCCAACCGGGGTCACACCGGAGGGGGGGGTTGGACCCCCTCCTGCGGTTCTTGCCTGAGATGTTGTTATCGCGAGAAGGGTACAGCAATCCCTTCCCTCGCGACTTATGAAGTCGATCAAGTTTACTAGTAACGAGCTTTGCAGCGCGTCGCTTCCAACGGAGACCAGGATTTAGTAAACGAGAAGAATCTCACTCTGCCGGGACTCGAACCCATGACCCGGTCCTTAGCAGGCTGCGAGGCTACCCACTAGACCACCGGGGCGACCGGTAGTATTATATACAGCAGCGGAGATCGCGCGTGCGCCCGATTCAAACCAGGACAAGAAATACAGGCATAGACGTGACAACACCAAAACACGAAGTCACCGCTGAGACGCTGGTCTGAAACTAGCTATTATGAAAACCAGGAGGGGCCGGGCCTACACGACCTGTGCATCGTGGGTATGCTGTAGGTATGCGCCATGTGTATCCTAGCGGATGTTTATTGATGTTGAGTGGGTCCAACCGACTGCTCCAAAAACAGCAAAAACCGATGTATCACAATCGAACACATTTAACACACCATCCCAAGTCCAAATCACACCTACAATTTTCGAGAGAAACCGTCGAGGACGTGAGGGTCTACTGCTGCTGCTGTGCGTTATCAGGATAGTTCCCCACGGGATCGGTGCAGATTGCGTACTTGCGCCGCGCTACTGTCTTCGCAAAAGACGTTCCCTGCATGCTGTTGTTGCTGCTGCAGTGTCTTGAATCAAAGTCATGACGCCATGACCATCAACGGCTTTGTTGTTTTTGGTTCATGCTGGACTGCTTGCTATCACATGGCGGGAAACTCGGAAGGCTTGAGACGAATGTGGCGGGCAAGTTGTGAGCCTGACGCACGATACTTGTCATCATCTGTCATGTCACGATCCTGTTTCTACGCTGCTGGTCGTGCTGCTCGACGGTGTGATGTGTGATACGCTTGCCGCCAGGTATATGCCGTATGTGTGCCTCTTCCAGATGCCCAGATGTGCGTGTTTGCGTCCGCACAGCGGGAAGACTTAACATTTTGTTTCTTCGTGCATGTGCATCAAAACGGAAAAGAAACCACCGCATGTAAAGTGCAAAATTTTGAACGGTGACCGTACATACAACCATGGTCGCTCCCGTCGCACGCCTGCTGTCCCTCTGTGGTGTGCGCGAAGCTGCTCCAAAAACGATTCACGCTAGTGTGTGTCGGGATTCGTGCACCATCAGCATCGCACATAAGACTAGTGCGAGGTATTGAGTCGCACCACGCGGCTCATTACCCCCCATACCTAGTACCGTGGTTTCTGGTTAGCGCGGGGAATGATCATTCCCTCCACTCACTGTAAAGACTTCAACACATCCCTTTCGACTGGGGTTATATCTCGAACGGGTGCTCTTTTTGTGAGGTTATGTTTACTTTATAATGTTGATGCCGACATGAAAAACCGTTGACGAGGACAGCCCTGGTTAGTTTGCCCTACAATGTACACCCGTTTTTCTTAATTCCTACCAGTATTTCCTCTGTTGGGTAACCCAACAGCGACTATACCGTAGTGCAGGAGTCGTTGCTGGGCATATTCTTTTGGCTCTTCAACTTCTCCTTTCTTGAGCCGGAACTTCTTCACGCTCACGTTCTTAAACTGGTGTGGGTGGTGCGTCGAGCTTTTGATGATGGGTCCAGGAGGTGTGGTATCTTACATTCGATTCATGAGTGATCACGTCTTGTGTCGAGATGGGTTGAGGGCAACACATGAAGGGAGAATATTTCGAAGACCACCTTTCTTCTTAGGGTGCCGGCGTGAACAAGTTCATCAGTAGAGACCGTCTGGGAAGCGGAGATCTGTTCCTGGGTTCGTGACACCGACGAATGTAATTGGTTTGAAGTACTCCTAAATCTGGATCCAAAGACAAGCTTTTGACACCGCCTCGCTCGCCGCCACGAGCCCCAGTCCCCTAAACTGCGGGATGTCCAAGGCAAGGAGCTATTACAATGTGCTGTAGACTCGCAATACAAATATTAGGAGACTGCTCGCGTCTGGGACGGCGGATGCGGCCCAAATGATGCAGCAATGACGTATGGTCCAAGCTCAGTTTGCTCGAAGTTTGAACCGCAGCACATACCCACATGACCTTGGACAGCACAGCAGCCCCGACAGCACGGTGTCCGTTGCTGATTGAGCATGTCTGGTCGGGAGTTCGGTAACGCCACGCCCCTTTGGCGTCTCCCGCCGTTTCGACTTTGTTTGCTCTCGATGGTAGTAGGAAGTCTGAGCTGTCACTCATGCGTCCGTATCCGACAATTTTGCGATATTATGGGAATGCGATGCTGTGAGACAACTGAGCGTTGAGCCTATGAAAAGGACATGACGCTGAACATTGCTGCTTAGGTTCAAATGTTGTCCCCATTTTTTTTTTTTCAACCTGTCCAAATCAAGCTGCTTCTGTGCAAACCCCTTGACTCGTTTCTCATTTTATTCGCCAAACGGCCATTTGTCGACAAGCTCTTGAAGGACGCAGGGCGAGAGTTTGAATTCGTGCGTCTTGGACGTAGTTGAACGTAGTGAAAGGGTGGTCTTTTTGTGTGTATATTTATTTTCTTTCCTAATGAAGTAGTGAGAGCACTTGTTGCGGGGCATTCGACAGGATCACTGGCCTATAGCGTATATCTGCTCTCGTGTAGTCGAAGTGATCTCTGAAGCTGATCGTTTTGGTTCTGACAGGATCAACCGATGGACCCGCTTCGTCTGGACGATGGTGTCCACAGCGGGCGCCGCGCTGTCCCTTTTATCAATGTTGGTGGTGAGTGTTCACGCAGGAAAGGAGCGCTTTCGTGGGCCACCAGCTTTGATGAGGAGTCCCCGACTAGGAAATGGCGCCGCCTTTCACATTTATACATATCCCGGCGTCTTGTGTATGTGGGGGGAATGTGCCGGGCGCTCGGCACAGTTGCGCCGATGTGTTGCCAAGCATACGTAGCAGAGTGCTGATCAGAGATAGGGCATCTGCACGGGAATATGTACGCATCCGGATTGCTGACCGCACCCAGCAAGTCTCTTACTCTCCACACCGCTGTGTCGTCCGGAACGCTTGGGGAGCACGTGGGGCTCAGTCGCTCAGTTTAGCGTAGTCGTGGTCGATCGCAAAGCTATGTACGACGGACGCTCGGTGTTGTTTCGGGCACCTAGATATAAGAACGTTCCCGCATGGAATCCCGAATGCAGCTACAAGCAAATAGCTGGAGTGTCAGGACCCCAAATCCCGCACTATGTACTACGAGCTTCTGGTAGAAATGCACTGGATAAGGCCAATACAGGTCAAAACTACCAGACAATGCTGAAGTGAACCCATTGTCAAGCTCGGCCGCTGTGATTATGCCTTTGCGTCGTGCGCCAGCACTGCCGTGGCTTGTGTCGATCTGTTGATAACTTGCCTCAATTTCGTTGCGTGCTCCGTTTTCAGGTGATGACATACAACAGCGGACTGTTCTTGGCGGTGCTCGTCGGAGGTGAGCGAACGAACATGCTTGTACTTGTAGTCACTTTCGGCACTCGTTGCGAAGAGCGGGTTTCGGTGTGAGGCTGCTCAGAATGTTGAGACCCTACACCAAGCCCTCGATTGTTCTGAATACTCGAATATTCCCCCATCTGGAGGACCGAGAAACCAATAGAACGTCGAGGCTCGGCTGCTCAAACCACGACGGACACAAGACACATGGACGCTTACCTGTACAACGACTATCATCTATCCCATCGGAATTGACGTGTTCATCTCTTTGTCGACTGGCAGCAAGTTGATACAGAAGGTCGTCTTTTTTCATGAAGTTCGTGTTTTGATGAAGTACATGTAGTTGTGGCAGTACATCACAAGGCGTTTGTTAGATCAGACCAACTCTGCAAGCCCCCGGCCCCCTGTTTTTTACTTGTTTCGTCATCTCCGATATCATGTTAATCGCCCTTCTATCCTCCCTCGTTTCGGTGCACCCGTTGACGAATGCGGTGGGTCCTGTTTTCTGTGCAACGTTGATATCGACCGCAACGATCAAAACATGGTGACACAGAGGCGATTGGTTTTTGGGTGTGGGGCAACCACTCTCTGCCGGAAGCGATGCGGGGCTGCCATTAACATGAGGCGGCTCACGATCGGTCATCGTTGTACACAGCTACAGCGATCGGGCGGGTACGACACGGCACTGGAGCTCTGAAGGGAGGCCAATGCTATCTTCTCACCAACAGTGTTGGGCTGTCATCATCACTGTGCGTCGTAGGTCGAGCGCCAGGCCTCGCGGCTTGCAGCCGGAAGAATCTCGGGACGATGGATGTTGGAGTGAACATTGGACCTTAAACCCTTCACGGCCAAAGTGAAGTGGAAGAAACCTTGCCCTTGCCTGTTGACGAGGAATATTCAGTGTTTACCAGGTCTCAGTAGTTCCGGGTGAAGGTTTCGGTCGACTCATCAAGATGTGTGTTATGTGGGTCGTTTGTAAGGACCCTGCGGGTCCTCGTTCCTTGTTTACATACCATGGTACGTTCCTTATTTGCATACCATGGTACTTTCCAGTACTGCAGGCTGTCGCGTGTTTCCCTTGGTTGACCGGTCCATATCCGTAAGAGCGGCGGTCTAATCTAGCACAATGTATGAACTTACTTGCACGTGTTTTTTTTTTTTTTTGCAGTGTGTCGAGGTAAGAGGCTTCCCAAAGCCAGTCGTCCAAGAGATGGAGCACTCACAGCCAGTTTATGTTTATCAGAGGGCTCGATGAGGATTTTCGGACCGCGTGGAAATACATTTGCTAGCAAGTACGGCAGGTTCTGGTTGTTTTTTTGCCAGATTCGTCACGTGGTTGTTGTTGCTACGCTACGGTAAGCATATGATTTCCGATTGTTGTTTTGTGTGTGTTCATGTCATTCTTGTTACTGTATGTAGTCTTGTATGCCGTAGTTGAATAAAGTGTGTAGGTCGTCGAAATGTATCGGCGTGACCCCATGCACTGCCTGTCGGTCTGCTTGTTTTCTTCTCGTCTCGAGGTCCCAGCACGCTGCGCCAATATCGTTCCTCTTGCACATTTGTCAATCCGTAACGTAGTTTCATCCAAACGGTTACGAGATCTCGCCGTCTGGTAGTTTTGTTAATTTGTATCATGTGCCCTTGTGGGTTTACCGCCGTTTACAATGTTTCCCCGGTCACCGATCCCGTTAGGGACATGCTCGTACTCCGACACAAAGCAACTCGTACCAGACTTTTTGAGCACCGTCAGCCCTTTACATTGTGAGCTGGTCCCCTGGTGGTGTATCCCATGTACCCCGTTGCTGTGCTAGATTACAGCCTTTTGAAGATTTGCATGTTCTCTGTTATACTTTTACACCCGTCTGCATTTCATGTTTCCGGCCCTCTCGTTTCATGCCCATGCGACTTACTGACGCGCATGCCCCTTGCTCCCAGCCACAACGTTAGTATGAACCTTTGTTGCCACCACCCCCAACGGCCGCGCAGTTTGCATCTCCATGAGATGATCATGGCTTAATTGCATTTCGCGGAAGGTCTCCACACACATGCCCGCCCGCTGTGTCCCATATAACTCTATATCCGCAAGGTGGTTGCAGTCCACAAAATACAGGTAGTACGCCGCTCGCTCTGTTCATGCTTCGGTAATAGGGGCGTTTTGGTATGTTGTATACGAGCGGGAGCGTGCTGCAGCGCCGTAACCCTATGTACGTGTAGATACTACGTCTCTTGGCTTCTTCTTGACTCAAACATCGTATTTTTCATGCGTGCCTCAAGACGACCCGAGCCTTCCCCTCGCCGCCCGAAAACGCGTAACACCTTAGTGAAGCGGACGGCGGGCACGCAATCGCCGTCGCGTGATGGTGTTGGTTGTTTTTGCCGCTCTTTTTCCGCCTGATGCTGCTGCTTCCGCGAGTGCCGTGTAGGTGTTGCTTGTTGCGATGTAGACTCGAAGAAATGTTCCGTTTCGAATGCTAGATGCTTGGCACCTTTAAACTTCGTGTGGAGCGCCACCCTGCCGATCACAGGACCGGTAGTTCCACTCTTCAGGAAGTCGTGCTCCGACCCGCTCCTTATCTCGACAATAACTTTGTCGGTAGGGCTCGCGAGCGTTGCTTCTTGAGGGCGGGCCCCGACGATTGCTTCCAAAGAGAAATGGATATTGTGTTCGTTTGGTGGTGTCGATGACTCATGACGCTCTTGTTCAGCTGCCGTTGATTTGTCTTTTTTCTTTCTTGGTCGTACTGCGTTTACCACGCATCCGAGCCGAGAGATTCCTTGGCGGAGAGCGTTGGCGATGTTTCGATCGTGCTCGAATTCCACGCGATCTTCGACACATGGCGTAAGCTCTCGTGACGGAAATTCTGCCTCACGTGCATCCAAGCACTCGCGTATAGTCGGCTCCATCGCCAAAAATTGGTCACCATGTAAGCGTTCCAGACTCGTGTTCGTAGAGTCTAAAGCAATTTCGTATGCCCTCATAACTTGCCCCAGCTTTGCCAACTGTGCGTTCAAGTCCTGGTTTTTTTGTGCCCGATCAGCTCGCAAATTCTGGCAACGGTTTGAGACACAGTGTCCGTATGCAGGGCAATAAGCAAACAATTGTTTTCGAAAGTTGTGAGGTGCATGACATGGTCACGGCATGCCACTGTACATCGATAGATGAGCAACACCACACCAAAACAAGTCTACCTTGAGAATTTCCTTCTCCCTGGAGTCCACAGCTGCACGAATTGCTGAAAAGGCTCGCACTGTAGCGCTTTCGGCCAGCCGCGTGTGCTTCTCCACCCCTATTTTAACGGCCTCCACCGCGTCCAACCCACCGCGCACTCTAGCTAATCTGTCAGCGAACACAAATGAGTAAAGATCGACCACAGACTAACGTGTCAGGGCGACCCCACCTTCGTATGCGTTAAAACATTTACTCCGAAGGGGCACGCTACACGTACGAGAGTTCAGCTGCAAAGCACATGCTGTGCGCACGGTTTACCTGGTTGGTGCAGAACACGCCATTTGCTGAACAGTTCTCAACTGTTGGTACGCATTAGCCACTGTAGGCGCGTTTGCTCTCACCGGTGCACAGACTTTACATGCAGCTCTTTCTTTGTCGTTCGGGGTCGCACCTGTGACCCAAAGAAACCCCACGACGGGTAAGGCCGGCACGATGTACTTGTTCCACTTCGGCTGAGTCGGAAAAGAACACGCTGTGACCCGAGTGCTCAGCGACACTACAATTGTGGCAAATGGTAGTGCCACAAGGCTCTGAGCAGAACAGCTTTGCTTCAACGTCCCTGTGCCGAGCGCATGTGATCTGAACACGATGGGAGGCCTCGCGGTTTTTCAGGGAAACAACACGGTGCGATTTTGTGCCTCTGGACACGGAGTGGGCAGTCATGTGGAATGTGCAGAGGAGGCTCGCACACTCATGGCACATATGGGAAGCTTTGGAGACGTCGTCGCAGAAGTCGCAATGGCTATTTTTCCTGTGGACATCTTGCAGAGCCACGATGTTGTCTTGAAGAGCCGAGGTAGAAGTCACGTCGGAGGTCGAAACTCCGCACAACGGGCACATGATCGATGAACCATCTTCCGACCGTTGAAGCCCGTCCTCTGCGCAATTCTGGCAGATCGTGTGCAAGCAACCTTTCAGGACCTTGGGAATGTGTGAGAATGTGAGGTCACCCCCGATCACCATATCTCCTCTGAGGGGAGTCAAAGGCGCACGACGGAAAAGCACGAAAATTGTAGATTACATCGTGATCATTGCACACGTCAGGTGGCGGAGAGAAGAATCATGCCCTACACAATTTCATCACATACATACATGTGGTGTCCCACATTGTGCACGCCGAGATGCATGAATGAATCAAGTCAAGACCGGTAGACTATGCAAAAGGTTTGAGTTGCTGCGTAAGAGTGATTCTCACGCCGGCAAGAATAGTGCACCCACAATTATAGTTTTTTGCATCGCGATCATCGCACATGTCAGGCTTCTAGGAGAACGAGAATCATGCCCAACAACACAACATCATCACCACACGATGGTACTGTACAGACAGTCTAAGATCGTCACATCTGGTGCACCACAGGGTCATCACCAGACGCCTGAATGCAATCAAGGCCGGCATGTAAATATCCGAGCTGCTCGTCAAGTGTTGTGCGTAGAGTTGTGAAAACATATGCATAGCATCCACTGTAAGAAGAGAAGCTTGACACACAACCGTTGATTGTAGAGTCGTCTACATCCTTGTCTTGACGACGAGGCAGAAATCGTTGTCTTCGTGTTGTTGTTGGCATAACGAAAAAGCCATTCTGGTCTCTGCTCACTCATGCTTACTCAGTACCTTCTAACGACCGTACTGGTCCAACTGACGCGGACGACTTCCCTAGGCTAATGACATCCATTCCCAAAGTACCTCGGAGGAGATTGGAAGCCATTCTGGCACGATGGACAGTAGACAAATCCTTCGTCGTCGTCAGGCATCGATCCTACTCCGAGCAGAGCACGCGAGAATTCATCAACAGAAGAGGGATAGAGAGAGCACGCGCGAACTGAAAGACAGGAGAGAAAGAGAGAGGCAACAAGATGCAAGATGAGATGACGAGATGATTTCGAGATTCGAGACGAAGACACGATGAAGACAGAAGACACGTGATCAAACATGCGGCCTAACTGTCTCGGTCCACGGTCGACTTTCGACGGGAACATGCGCGGGACTGTCAGGACGAAAACACGCAGCCGGGAACCGTAAAGCCTTCGTGTCAGAGGCGTAGAGGCGTAGCGTGTGAAGAGTGAAGGAGTTTGTTGTGCGTGGTCCAGTGTCCAGTGTTAGGTTTCCAAGAGAAACTCATCATCAGCTCTGCAATGCGCCTCCTCGTACCGCTTTTACTTGTGCCTGGTGTGCCAGGTTTTGTGCCTTTGGCGGGCGAGATCGGACGACGACGCCCCTGCCATGCAGCTGGGCCCCACCCGCACGAAACCGCCGTGCTGCGCTCCCATCGATCGAAACCTCACTCAAGTCGGCGTGACACATGCATCCAAGCGTTTCCCGATTACGTGCCCCAAGCAGTGTCAGAGATTGAAGAACCGGTGAGAGAGTTATCAACAACAGAGGAGTTTTTTTTTCAAGGTTGAACCCGCGAGCAGATGCAACCACAGAAACTGCCACGTCATGTTCCGCTCGCGCGTGGGAGAATTGCGTCATGAACCCTGCAGCTTCGATGCCGCCGCCAAATCCGTATCGCTCATACAGCAGTACTAAAGGGTGAATTGCTAGTCCGAAGTGGATGCTAGTCCGAGGTGGATTGCTCCATCTCTTACGTTGTGTGGAAGGCTCCACCAAATATGGCTCGTTGCTGCTGACTGGGCTATTGTCCCGTCGTGCTGTCGAAAAACATCAGTCCGGCGCGAAAATCGGTGTACTTTTCTTTTTTTGGCAAGACGTGTAGACGTGGTGGATCAAACCTACAAATCCAAACTCCAAGGACGGGTGTAGGTATCTGCCCCGATAGCATGTTGAAGTGTGCATGCAGCTGATTATTGTCTTTCTCGCTACCGCGAAAACTCTGAATAGGAACTACTCCTCATTTTCTAATTACGAGACCACCCCAACCGCCCTGCTGCCTATGTTAAGGCTTGACGCGTCTGGATCATTTACACTGTAAAACCTCCGACCTCAGAGCCGAAGGCCTAATCCAAGTACTTGAGGCTGGGAGCAGTAATTCACCAGGATATTTGCTAACAAACGCTCGTTTCTGTCGTGCGTGCAGGCTGCGTTAGAGCTTGCGAGAAAAATGCGAAGATTCCCCGTGGAAGTGCCGGAATCGGTTGCGAATGGCGAAATCGGTACGAACTTCGTTCAGACCGATGAGTCCACCGGGAAGCAAGGAGAAGACCCCATCCTGATGTTGCATGGGTTCGACTCGTCCTTGTTAGAGTTTAGAAGGTTGTTGCCGAAGTTGGGAGAGCTGGGGGCCGAAGCGTACGCAGTGGATGTCCTAGGATGGGGCTTCACGGATCTGGCATCAGGAGAGATCAAATCCTTCGGGGCAGGTGCGTTCTTGTTCCTTACGTAGGACAGCGTCCCTTACGGAGAGCGTTGGACAGCGTCCCTTACGGAGAGCGTAGGACAGCGTCCCTTACCGAGAGCGTAGGACAGCGTCCCTTACCGAGAGCGTAGGACAGCGTCCCTTACCGAGAGCGTAGGACAGCGTCCCCGACCGAGAGCGCACTCCCAGCCACAACAGCACTACAACTCGTCCTCAAAGTCGCTGCACCCAAACTTTGTGGTGGTATCATTTTTCATCGATGTACCTATGAAACTTGAGGTTGGAAATTCTTTTCAAATATCCGTCCGCTTGAAAACTCCCCCTTTCGAAGGCCCTCGGAGATCTGAGTTTCTGAAGCAGTTTGATGGACGCACTTCCCCTTGGCGGGTGCAATCCGTCGGCTTTTTACGAATGTCTAAAAATCCCAAACTCCAGCGATGTTAGTTTGGCAGCTGCGAGAAGGAACTACACCAACAATATTCAGATGAAGATGACGCCAAGCTTCATGCGTGCGTGTATCGTTTCCCCCCACATGGACTTGTTCGGACTTGCACCCCTCACGTCATCGCATGACCCACAGAAGCGAAACGGACGCACCTGAAGGCGTTTTGGCAACAGGCCATGGGAGGACGCCCGATGGTTCTCGTGGGAGCTTCTCTTGGCGGTGCAATCGCCTTAGACTTCGCGCACGAGTTTCCGGAAGCCGTCAAGAAGCTTGTACTGATCGACGCCCAAGGTTTCATCGATGGCTCTGGACCCGGTGCGTCTCTTCCTGCCCCCCTCGCGAAGCTTGGGATCTCTGTTCTGGGAAGCAAGGTAAGGACAGAATCGTCCCTGGGTGCGGGTTGGATGACACCACGTTTGACGGTTGACCTCCAAAGCTCCAAGAAGACGTGTTACCAGACACCTTTGGTGTATACACGGTGCGTGTTTACTCACCCTATAACCCGCTTTACTCTAGTCGAGGCCAATGCGACCAGGGTTCTCTGGACATGACCGGTTGATTTGTTGTGAGGTATGCATACCACCTTTCTTGTGAAGATCTTGCGTGGCGCTGACAGCGACGGGTGGGTTCTAAGCATCATGTTGTAGGGTTGAAGTGCATAAACGAGCTTGATCATGTACGACCTCAACTTCGGCCGTGTCTCTGATCGTTTGTCTCCGGTTCTGCGTGCAGCCGTTGCGCTCCCTTGCGAACCAGATGAGCTATACCGACAAGAGCTTAGCAACCGAAGGTAAGAGAATGGGTGGGCTTAAATTGGAACGCACACAGAGCGCTTTGGAAAAGGCAAAAGCCCTTCATCAAATTTGCCTCCAGATATCACGGCTTGTCGTGTAGTCAGTGTTTGCCGTTTTATGTTAGCACGAACTGGCTGGATCTAATGCTACATTCTATAGTGTGGTGTAAGATGTTGACGCTTTCCGCGCGTCTTTTCATTACGTGCCATTGCTGTTCATCAGATGCTGTGCGTGTTGGGCGGTTGCACACAATGTGCGACGGCTGGGCGGACGCCTCTCTGCAGTACATGTCGAGCGGAGGATTCGCTGTCAGCACAAAAGTGTCGAGTATCAACCAGGAGACGCTGGTGTTGTGGGGCCGGCAAGATAGGATCTTGGACCCCAAGCTTTACGCGGAAAGGTAAGCATCAACTCGAGTCGATCCCAATAATGCCTAAGTCGTCCTGACTGGATGGAGTCTGGCCAGATATTGGAGGAATGCATGAAACTACTGTACCACCCCGTCACAAATACAAACACACGGTTAGGCTTGCGTTGACAATCGAGTCAACTTTCAGGCGAACAGGCCACGAGTATGTTTTTTTTTAGTTTTTTGTTGGGGGCGTGGGTGTGGTTTCGAGTAGAGAGCACACACCACAGCAGCGGCATTTAAAGTGTATGGTGCGGTGCTCCGCCCAACTGGACGAGGACCACCCCCCCGCGGACCGTCGCCACGGAAATGGCCGACGACGCCGGTGAGGGTCAGGCCCAACCCGCGGCTGCTGCACCTCCTCCTCCTCCTCATGAACCACCCGAAGTCCTCAGCGAAGAAGGTCCAATTTTCGCTCACCGCATCGGGTGCCTGCTCCACGTGCTCCATCTCGCTGTCAACGCCGGGATGGAGTGCGAGTTTTTCATTGGCCCTCTTGGCAAAGGTTCCTGGCACGAGTGGGAAGACAACCACCTCGTCGTCTGAAAAGTCTGAGTCTGATGCGTCAGAGAATCTGACTTGTACGTCGGAGGAGGAGAGCGGCGATGACGCAGAGCCCTGAATTTCTTTGTTTCGAAGGAATCTTGGAAGAAATCGATTTTTTACAAGTTGACATCAGAAAGGACTTGTATCCAACCCCACCCTTCCCCAACTTTGGCGAGGTTCAAGTCATGCTGCGTCGCGAGTGGGGTGTCCACAGCTACTTTTTGCGCTGGAACGGTGGCAAAAGCTGCTCTAGCGGTCGCGGTAGAGGCTGTGCGCGTAGGACAAAAGCTGATGTATGATGCGCGAAAGACTCTCCATCCCAAGAATTCAACAGCGGTGCTTTGAACATCGAGACCCGATCTTGGAAGAGGTGCTACGCGGCGTCGGAGTGGTGGATTGTGGCGCGGTTTGTTTTGTGGCCTTCGCCGAAACCAGAGCTATGTTTATATCGATGTCGTTTCGCGCAATCACCACACACGCACGAGGCCGCTGCTGAAACCTCTGAAAAACACCGAAAATAACTGGTTTTTAGAGTCTACACTGGCTTTCTGGTGTCCATTCCAAAAACTGACCGACAATAACACGCATATGGTCTGTTCACAGGTCTCTGTCCAATATCAAGAGCCAGTTTGATTGTGGGAGCGAGTATTCCACGATACCAGGTCATGCTCTAACATCAAGTTAAAACGCGATCTGGCGTCGTCGGCAGGTAGTGCGGACCAACATTCCTTTCGGACCAACACACAAAAAACGAACAATCGGCCCACGCGCATACACGATTTGGGGGGGTCAGGCGCAAGCCTAACGGGGTACTGTATCAGTCACTGCGACGTCTCTGCTACCGCTTTGTGTTATGCATGAGCACACCACCGCGGCGCACCTCGACTCCTTCGTCATATCGTCAGGTTCGTGGATGAAATGCCAGACGCTCGCTTGGTATGGGTGGAAGAGTGCGGGCACGTCCCCCACCTCGAGCAGCCGGATGAGACAGCCAAAGCCATTGTTTCCTTCGTCAAGGACGGAAACCCCGCAAAGGTGTGTGTACCGTAAGGAAAGCTGTCGATGCTGGTCACAGATGCACTGATTCTAGCGTCGACCGCGAAGGCATGACAGTCTGGTAAAAGTCTCTTTGCGCCAGCAGGAAGAAGTTTGCGGTTCAATGGCGTCGTTCGCCTTCCCGAAGTGTTCCTGCTGCTGAAGCGAGGTCGGCTTTACGAAGCAAACGAAACTTGAGGTTCCGCGGTTAGACTCGTCATTCTTGCTCTCCAAACTCCTTGATCGTAAGCCAAGGCCCGGACCGTTTCCACCCAACGCACTGGTATCAACGCGCGATTGCACAGCTCGTTCCAGGCCTACGAGCTTGACAAAGATGGCGATTATGGGTGTAATTCGACTCATTTCGTACCAAGAACGAGAGAAAAGCTGCAGGACAAGAGACAAGAGACGGCTATCGTGACACACCGTTTTCTAGTCCCGCCTGCGACTTCAATCTCCACCGAGTTGGGAGGGAGATCGATATTCAAGACAATTTACTCAAACACGCTACACGCTGCCCTGCCCGGCTTTGGCAGGAAGTTTGCGGGACTTGCCAAGGCTCGGAATTGCAAGCTTGTTACAATTGCGACGGGCTAGGGAGCTACAAAACGTACGGAGTGGTCGTGACGTGCAAGGCTTGCAGAGGCTCGGGGAACATCTTATGCCGCTCATGCTTCAAGGGAGATCCGTGGGATATCGAGGCGGCGCGAACACGGGCTGAAGAGCGCCGAAAAGACGGGTTGTTGGGGCTTAGAAATCCACCTCCACTGGACGCACCAGATGGGTTCTTGCAATAGACCGAAGGAACATCGAAGAAAAGAGATCAAGCCAGCTGCTTTTCTTGTGTTTTTCAACGGACCTGCGCAGCGTACGAACAGAAGCCGCGGTCTTGAGGTCTTAGGTCGTGGGTTGATCAGGCGCTTTGCGGAAGCATTCGTTGTTTAGGCAGCGAGCCAAACCATCCACCACCGTGGCCGGACAGATGCAGTTTAGTGCCAGGGTGACAGCAGTTTGTCCTAAAGTGAAGGTGAACCAGCCCATGCCGTTGAGCCTAGGTGTAGCTTGTGACAGCGAGCGCTATAAAAAGCTTACGAAGGCTGTAACCTGTTGCTCGGGTGTTACAAGGGTAATGCGCCAAGGGGTCAACGTGCTCAACCATGTCAGTAGTCAAAGTCGCATCGAGTTAAGAGCCGACCCGATCGCCTTTTCGACCAAAGATGTCCGGTGTAGATACGTACGTCATTACACGATGAGGTATGCATACATCCGACATAACATCAGGTCGGGCAGTGTCTATGAGTGCCACATAAATATCTAGGATGAGTAATGCTAAGGGCACACACCAGTCAGCAACGAAAGAGTCATTACCCCTGCACCGCACCGCCATTTCTACCATGAAGGAGCAGCACGTCAAGGCTACACAAGGAGACCAGAGCAGGAAATGACGATCTTGGCTGAAGCTCAAGGGATGGGCAGCAACTGTCGGCCGTGTTGTGGTCCACACCTAACACAGATCATCGTGGTATATCCACTGTTGAGCCTGCCCTGGTCTCGCTTCCGCATCTGCAAAAAAAAAGGCGCGACACAGTAAGCAGTGCCAGAGAAATAGAGGAGCATCACAGCTCATTGAGTTCCCTGCCACGGGATAAATTTAGCTCCGCAAAAAGACAGGGGAAGTTACGGACAGCATCGGCAATTACTGGGCATACCACAGGACGAGTTTTGGGTCGACAGTCACGACAAGCACCACCATGAAACTGCACCCGCCAAAACTGTGGTGGAAGGGCGTTGTCCGGGAGGCTAGTTGTACTCAAGACGCAAATCACTTGTGTACACTTTGACTAAAATGTACTTCGCCATTCTTCGTTCATTGGCCATCAAACTATCAAGACTTGTTGCGCACTGTCCGCTATGCAGACTCACGTGTAGCGTTGTCCTCTGGGAGGCGCTTCTCCTTGGCGCTAGAGAGCATGCTGAGGATGCTCAGCGCCAGAGACCTGGACAAATTATTGACGCGCAAGCCAGAAAGCAGGAAAACACAAACGAGATTCGCATGTCAGAACTCTCGCCTTTCGATTCAAGCGTGCGATAAGGCTCATCTTGTGCTGCTGCCTTTTGTGACAATTAATTAGAGGAGGCTAGCGTGGGATGCGATGTTCCTACACTTCAGTCAACATTCTTTTACATGTGCGAATATCCTGCGATTGGGCGCCGAGCATCAATTGCCCGCGTATTTGAGCACATGGGCACAGCGCACATGCCGCGCGCGTACCCATTGGTCTGCCCTATGACTTACATGACGGTGAGATTTGGTTTCCAGTCTCTGGAACTCAACAAGCTCAGGCAGATGTCTCCGTTGGTGTAGATGTGCTACGATGGGAAACGGGCGACGGAAGGCGATGGGATGCGATTGAACCGAGAGGACAACAAACGGCACGAAATGGGCGGGGGTTGCAAAAGTGAAACCGATGGCACAGCAGAATAGTCATGTTTTTCAGAGGAGCAAAACGCATGTCAAACGATCTGCTTACTTGATGGCGTAGGAGCAACAACAGCAAACCCCTGTTCGTCTATTAAGCCAATAGCATGCAAGTATTGGGGAAGTCAGGAAAAGGAATAGAGCTGACTCTAAGAAGCCGACTTGTGGCTTGTTTCTGAAGCGCTAAGATTGTCCACAGTCACTTTGGGAACTACCATTCACGCGGCGGGGCGCTGATACATCCCTGCCGCAAGTAGAACATGAGTCGATTAAACGAAACCACGACGACACTTGGCTGGTTGATCAACCGCAGACAGCATGTACAAAAACAAAAATGGGGTTGAGGCTAAGGCTGGCAAACCTGGTGTTTCGGCGGCGGCGGAGATTGCAGGAAGTACACCGCCGGCGGTTTGGTAGGGTACTCCTCAGGGAAGGATACTCTAAGCCGGAACTTCTCCCCTGCGTAAATGGTGCCTTCCGCCCCGCTGATGGTGATGATCCATACTCTGCAAGAGCCCGCCAAGAAGAGAGGGTAACGGCAGCAGGTGGTGTAGAACACGTTTGTGGTCGAGTTTCCGTGAAGAAATTGCGAATGACGTTGCGCGTACTCAATTCAGACAGGAAATCTACCTGATGAGTTCACGACATAATTTGAGTGATACCTTGCTGGCTATACCGAAACGCGGTCAACGCGATACACGTGCGTGGAGCATGCTACATACGAGTCTACAAGACGGTAACATGAGAGCCAGGCTTGGGTGCTATGACATATCACATCATTGTCCTGTTCTCGCAGTGCAAGCTTCGTTTCGCGGAGGGCTCATCCGTCTCGTCGCGAGCAATTCGATCAATACGTGATGCACGGGGCGGACCAGATACCGGGAAGAGAGAATTCGCGGTCGGGAACCAGGGCTGGACATAACGACAAATCGAGCCAGATGTTGGTGGGTGTTTGCCATTTAACGCAAGCAACCAATGGTCGGGGATACCAAATTTGATGCTGAAGGGCCGAACATCTACGACATGAACGCAAAGCAGTGCGCCATGAGCATGCTGCCTTTCTCCCCTGCCCTCTTACCTGATGTTCTTACCGACGCTGACCTTGCAGCAATCAGGCGGGTTGGCCATGAACTCTTTCAATTCCTACATAAAGCGGTGTTAGACAGGGGGGAAACAGCGACAGGTTTATTTCCGTACTGCCTCATGCCTACAAGCAATCAGCCCCATCGTGGGGGGTATTGAATGCAAATATTCGGCTCGGTGTTGTAGTACCGAACGCTTTGGAGAGTCTACGTCATCGTCGGCCAAAAAGCAACAATCGGCAAATCACTATTGTCGTGCTGCGCTTCTTGCCAAAGGATCGATACCTCAGAGTAATACATATCACATGAATCAACCTTGTTGAACGAATACATTTTTTATTCATTCAGCCAGTTACCCATCTTTCAGACGTCCCACACGATAAAAGTTGTCTACTTCGACAGCTGCTTAGCCACGCAGGGAGCGCGCACCGCGCGGGAACAAAACACAGCAAGAGCGACTCTGTCAAGCTCATGCTCAGAACTCGGGGCGATTCCCGATCATCTTTGCAAGTGCTACATGAACATCGCCACACGACGCAGCGAGACAAACGCGCTGCGCGATGCTCGAGTGGGCGCGTACGAGTGCATACCTTCTGTATCCGATAGTTGGCGTTCCCTGGACGGTACGTCTTCTCGAGATGGGATGTAGTTGTTGCCCCCTTAGCTTTTCCCTTGCTCTTTTTCTTGGTCGCCACGTTTTTCGCCTCACCTTACAGGTGAAATACAACACAATCGGACTACATTGGCACCTCGGTGAAAACATCTCGCCTCAATGATGTGTTCGCTTACGTAGAGCGACATTTCAAAAATTTTCGGTACACCAGAATTCCGACGCGCATCCGCGCGCCAGGCAGGTCGGGCGAGTTAAATAGCTATGCAGAGACGTGATAGAGATCAAATTGAGGGCTCAGGAATCAAGCCGAGTTTGTAGATAGCAGGAGAGAGTTGGGCAGCACCACCTGCAATTAGTTGGGTGCACGGTCGACCAAACTCCTAAAACCTACAACCCTCTTGCGTACCTACGCTGCGAACAACACCCTACCCGCGCCGACTACAAACGCAAGTCGCTTGCTCTGATGCGTCAGCTACGCGGATAGATCAAGCCAAAAATATAGGCTACATACTCCAGCAAGTCGCCCCGTACGTATTTTTCTCCACCAAGCCGTAGACACCTTTGATTCATGCATCCAAAGGGAATACAAGCGCAGTGGTTGTACACAGGTGCGATACCAACGCCCGCGGGAGGCTGCCCGTACCTAGTTGTCCCGAGCGGCAAAAATTCCGTACAACGTGTCATCGCAGTACTCTCCTCACCTTTGGGTTCAGTGCTCGCGACCGACGACCCTCGCACTTTCCGAAACACCCCGGACATCAACCGCTTCAGCCTTCGCATCAGCCCACCTCCTTCCAAGTCCAACTCCCCGTCCCCGCCCTTGTCTCGTCTAAAGCCTGGCATTAGGACTCGCATAAAGAGCGTAGTGAGGGATGGATCCTCGTCGCTTCCTCCTCTCACAACCAAAGCAAACCTTTCTAATGCGTCCTCGCCATGACCAGACTCTCCCTGATGTGAAGGAGGACAAAAGGAGGGGGGTGGTAGTCATGATGTGTCCAACCGTTGAGCAAACTACGTGTCCATGTCCCTCGACACAAGAAGCCGATTCATCGTCCGCTTGTGTCGTACATGAGCCAATTTCCCCCAAATATGAGAGTCTGTTTCGTCGTGGTCAAAGTTTAGGGGTGAAGCAAAGTACCAAACGGGATATGGGAGTTTCCCTCCTGGAAGTCGGCACACAACAAATGTGAACAAGATCAGAAAAAGTGTGCTTGGGAATGGAGTTACGCAAGGGCACTGGGAGTTGCATGGGAGATTCTTCAACAACAATTTATATGGAGCTAGCGGCATTATTCTGGACAACATTGTCAAGCAGTGTGTGTCTCCAACGTCGTGCTGCAGCCCTTGCAAAACGGCTATCTCCAACGGGCGAACCTGTCAAGGACAGGAGCCCTAAAATAAGACCGCGAGTAAGTCATCTCCCGACATGCATGGCACCTGACATATCCCATGGCAACACGCACCGCAACAGAACAACCTTGGACAAAAGACAATCAGCATATTGTAGGAAAAAGGCTGCCCTCGCCAAGAGAAAATGCAAACCTACCTGCGTTGTTGGGCCAGGGTTATATGACCGAGCGTGAGAGCTAGGCAGGGCCGAAGACCGCCTGCCGTGGGCGAGGAAAGCTCTTGAAGGAGCTCCTCCGTGACGGGTAGAAGCGGCGGCGGATGTTGAGGAATGTGCGAACAGGCACAGGAACGCCAACGTTGCAGGCACGCCCACCATGTTGGTCGTTGTAACTGTCAGTTGATCGGCAGGAGAGGTGCGAGGAGAAAAAGCACAGCAGTGGCGGTGTTGTCAAGAACACGTGTTGCAGTACTTTGTGTGAAGCAAGCCCAACATTTCTACACCTGCCTGATGTACATCGGTTCTACCCCAACAACGATGTTGTGTCACTGCTGTGTTTTTTAGTCTGTTACTCATGAGACAACCCTGATGCTGCTGAGCGAACACACTCGCCCTGCTTGCACCCACGAGTAGCGACCTCAACTTCCCAGCGAGAACCACGTGTTCAGCGCCTAGCACCGCCAGCAGCAGCGAGAGTGGAAACTTCGAGTGCCTTAACCGGAGACAGCCCTATAGGTGTGGTCTGGTGGGGGGTGCTTAGGTTGTATCGCCAAAAATAAAAGCCTGTGGTCGTGATCTCTGCCTGCCGCTATCATTTGTTCCTCCCCTCCTAATCGCAACGACGTTGTGTCTTTTTTTTTTTTGGCGGCAACCATAATGGTGGTCGAGTAGATCATGTTGTGCGGGGTCGAGAACCCTCACTCCGCGCAAAGGGGATGATGGCACTACGTTGTGTTAAAATGGTCAAGCACCCTCGAGGCAGTTACACAGTGCTTACAACTGTCTCATGAAGTGAAAGCACCAGAAAATAAATTAAGTCATACGCAGTTGTCATCCGTACGCAAGGATGTAAGCACAAGGTGCCGAACACCCTTAGCAGGATGCAGCGCACCCTTCATGCGACTTGCCGAATATCTCACGGCGCTTCGCGCCTTGGTGATGTGAGAGCCTGGTCCGCTGAGAACTCGGCGTGCTCCGTCCCGGCTATGTAGGGATGCGAGGTCAATGGTGTAACGACTACGGCATGCACGACTATGAGTACACCCCCCTCCTAATCGTTACTATGATATACCACTGGCAACCAACCTTTTGCCAGTTCCATTAGGTCGCCCCGATGGTCTAGTTGGTATCCTCGATACCTCCTTGAGGTCAGGTCAGGGGTTCGAATCCCGGCGTGAGCGAGCTTTTCTTGCAAAGTGAGTTTTTCTCTCGCTTCCACTTGTGACCGAGTGGATAGCGCTAGTTCGTGTGTGCACACAAGAAAGAGAGTACTGAACTCTTCTCGGATTAAAAATCGAAGGCAACGTACCGCAGGATGGGAGGGCAGAGAGTTGCCCTTCTGTGTGACCACGAGTTGGAGTAAACGGCACTAATTGACACATTGCAAACTCGAGCTTTCTGGTTTCCTGATGGTATTTGCCTGTTTAAGGGTCCTGATGATTTCATCGGGATAGAGGCAAATTTCCGAATGGATCGCAAACTCCGGTCCTGGTGTTTGTGCGTCCCATCACCAGAAAAAATGACGTGTCCGGCCGCGCGGCTTGGAATTTCAGAAGATAACAAGCTGCGCACTGCTCATCTGCTGTTACATTATGCACACACACAACCGTAGAAAACTCACCCGCCATGGCCGATTCCCCCCTGTATGTGAAAGCACACCAGCAATAGCTATCTCTGGCCACATACACAACAGCAATGCCTGAGAGTCGTCGCAAATTGTGCTCTTCTTCGTGCCGTTGGAAAATCTGTCGCAAATAAATGTGGTGTAATTGTGGTGTGATGTACATGATGCCAGTCTTGCTGTTGGAAACGCAGCATAGTCTCGCACATCAGTGCATAGAAACGTGTAGAAACACACTCGTCATGGCACAACCCCCCGCGGATGTAAAAGCATAGCAACAGCAGTGTAGTTAACAGACCTGGCTGCGCGCTCTCACACGATGATGATGATGTTTGAACATATCGAAAATTATGCGTAAAACGAAAGGAAAACGAGCAAACAAAGATGATACACTCTTGTCTACTGAGATGAAGAGACGAGCCTTGCTTCACAGCAGCAGCAGCGCAGTACCAACCATTAACAAGAGCGGAGCATCCCCAATAGCCTTCGCAGGTTCCGAATGATATGTATGGTGTCTTTCGCAGGACCAGAATAGATAGCGCGGTGGACGAGGGGAGTAAGCGGAACAAATGCATATGAGACCTGCGACGATGTCATGAAATCAATACGGTTGCCCATGCAACACGGTTGGGCGCTGTTTGCCGCTGTGCTGTTATCCCTTTCCACACCGCGCTGCCTGATTGGCCCGTGTATGTAGATGTATGTGTGTGTCCACCACCACCATTGTTCATTTACGCCGACGGAAACGCTTACAGGTGCCGATCATCTGGCGGTACTGCTGGTACTGATATGATGTACATGTATGTGTAGCAGAGGGCGGATGTGTGTCGGCCGTTGGTGCTCCAGTTGAGAGAGCGGCGAGAGCGGGCACAGCAGTCGTGAAGATCATTCCTGATGAAATTACCAAATGGGCCAAAAGGGCCCTCTGATGATTTCATCGGGAAGGAAGATCCACCTCATGATTTTGCGAATAGACCCGTGTGTGACATTGCAAACTCGATCTTCAGGAATTCCTGGTGATTTGGACCCTGGACCCCAAAGACCAGGAAGCTCGAGTTTGCAATGTGTCAAATGCGGTGCGCGCTGAATTCAAGTGAAGTCAAAAAAAAATAAAGGATATACTCATAAGACCTACAGTTAGGGAGGGTGTCTTGTATGCATACAGCAGTGGTACTTTGCCTCTCTAGAGGATCATCTTGGAGCTGTAGTTCCAACTACTCTGTGCACTATTTCTGTAGGAGCGTATGCGACCACAATTTGATAATTTCAAAATCGTCGGGCGCATGCGCATAGATTATTATTTGTTCATGATCTCGGTAGGTACGGTCAAGACACAAGACAGCAGCGGAAGTTGCAGCACTACTGCAAGGTGTAGATTGTGTTGAGGGGGCGTTTGGCAACGCTACGATACTCACGGCAGCAATAGGGCGTCATCCAAGCGAATCAACGCCCAGAGTAGAGGAGTCGTTGAAATTGAATGTGGCGGCCTCCCACAAGACGACATGTGGAGTCATGCGAGGCCGGACCTTCACCTCAAAAGCCGTGGATACAGCGAAACCAGACTTTTACATGGTTTGCCTTCTCACGCTAACACCAATGGAAACTCCATACGCCTCACTGGTTTGTCGGATGCTATACCGGCAGCTTCATAATCTGCTATGGCACATACATTCGACGCAATGTTACTGGGAGCGGCAGTCCACTTGCAGCGGCACTCATTCCTCGCTCAACCGTATGAACTACCAAGGGCTACCTTGCTTTCAAGCGACTGAAACAACTGCCAAACACACACCTGTGAAGCTGCCGAAGCTGTGTGTGGGTTTGTGTATGTATGTCTCTCCAAAGGACAAAGAGGCACAGCGAAGACGACTCACTGCCTGCAATGTGACTGCTGCAGTGTGCAGTGAGGGACCGACCAGTTGCACCGACCAACTTCAGCGGGGGGGTTACGGTGATTGTTCGCGAAACACCCCTCCCCTGCCTATTGCCGCGAAGCTCCAGTAGGCCAGTATGGTGCCACATGTCCATCAGACACAGCAACCACACAGGCCAGCGTTCAGCACCTGACCATGTCGGCTGCAGCAGTAGCACGGTGCCTTCGGGCGGTACCCGCGGTAAGGGCAGCAAGATCGATGGTGGCTCTCTCTAGAAACAACGTAGGCGGAGTATACCAGCAAGTGCCAGTAGCACCTGCTTGTCCGCAACCTGACCTGCTGGCGAGCCTGGTGCGACAGCTTGATGGGTGCAGAGTTGATGGGATTATGTTAAATGCAGCTGCCCAAGGGGATTTTCTGCCTGTTGTACCGGCGATGGAAGCAGTCAACAGAAATGCACGCCGACCGAAGAAAGTGAGTGGTGATAAACGGGAGTTCGTATCCCTCAACTCTAACTCTCAATTCTTCCAGCTTAGACTACCAGGTGTGGACTACTGGTGTTGCAAACTCATGTATTTACGTATTTACCCCCAAGCATCATGTAAACTGCTGTAGATCCGCAGGCAGAGCCTACTGTACGTGCCAGACAGTGATTGCTGTGGACACCGTTTCACGCCCATGTGCGCTTGGAGTGGGATAGGCTTGTGCGCATGCATCGTGTTCGTGCTACTATACATGTACGTAGTAGTGGCACGAAAACATGTTGAAATCGGTTCCTCTGTTGCTGAGCCTCAGTATCACTACCCCAAGTAGCGCCAGGTCCCGACGTAGCGCAATCGAACATTCGCTTGGTTTTTTGTCTCCTTGTATCATACATATACCAGCGAGCTTGTTGGAATCACACTTTTCAGGTATTAGACCATAGAATACATGCACGAACGAGCGGCTCGTGCAGTGCGAGGCACAAGAATGGTACGTACCGCAGCTGTATAGTCTAATGCGAAGCGACGGGAAGTCATCTTGAGGGCCTGTTGCGCACGTACCACACGTTTTAAGTGTCACCCAAAAGGGAGGCCAGGGCAGAACACAAGCTGGGTCCCTGTGGAAAATTAATATGTCATTTTGAACGATGTCTTGCAATACACCTACATAGATCGAAGTCGAGAGTCAAGCCAATATCCGAGTGAGGCGGGACGGGGGGTGACGCGGACGCCGAAAAGATATTGCTACGGTCCATGAGTGCCACACGGAAGCTGTGACCCACCAGCTCATGATGTGTAAGCTTTAGCGTATGCTAATTGGGATCGAAGCCGCACCCTTGGCTGGCTCTAAAAACTTTTTTTTGGGCACCTCTCTGACCAAGGAGGTCGCTCTCACAGCGATGCCACCAACTCCACACCAACCTTGTCGAAAAGCATTTTACATTTTTTACAATTACGGTAGAGGTCCCTGTTTAGTGCCGATATGTGCCCAGAAAAATCACCGGTACTATATCGGACAGGCACCATTCAAAGTATTGAGAATGACTTGGTTCGATTTGTGCCCGCCGAAAACACCGGCACTATTCAACCGGCATTCAACAGGGGCCTCTACTATTGTACCAGGAAAGCCCTCCTTCCCGAACTTCGCTATGCGGCTGGTTGCACCCGTACCGTTAGTACAGGCCTTAGCAGAGGCTGACCTAAATCGATTGGTCGCCTACCCCATCGATGAAGAATGGCCTCGAGAAGACCTTATGCTGAGACTAAAACGAAAACAAGAAAAGTTTGAGCGAATAGTATGCATAGTTGAACTACGGGGGGTCTGAAACTACGGCAAGTCGATGTTGGGGACCAGAGGAGACACAGTCAATGCCGGACACGAAGCACAGCGTTCGAACAGCAAAGGAACGTAGTCAAGCCGCCCGTAGGAAGATCATGCTAACCACTAGGAGGACAACGGGTGGATTGGAGTTGCGGGGGGTCATGTATCGCACAAGTATGGGAAAAGGCTAGTATGATGTGGGCAAGGTCGTATCCTATTATTTGTTACTTTCTTCTCAACCCCGCCACCCTGTCCAGCTTCCTGTTTCTCCTTCCGCATACAAACGTGAGAGGGGGTCCTTCTCCAAACTACACGCGTGCGTACCTCCGATTTCCCTTCAGTCTTGTGGTCGCTGCACCATAACCAACTATTCGCGATAGCCCGCTACAGCAGTAGTTTGGGTTGACAACGTTCCGAGTGAATCAGAAGGTTCCGTGATACACCCAACGTTGCGCCCGCATAACAAGCCCCACAACCTGGAAGCTGGTGAGCATGCGGTTGGCACCGTTCTCGTGCCGCATTATCAATTTCGGAACCATTCGTTCGTTGTGTCTTTGCCCGTGCCCGTGACATTATCATATCCACTTCGTGTCCTACGCATCCATGTGTGTAGCTTACTCATATCTATGTAGTGTATTGAAGCCCGGTGCTGACTAAACCAACGGCCTCAGTTGATGTGCGAGATGTAGGCACTGGTGCCGTGGAAGCACCGCGTCTGACCAACGCTCGTCTCTCCATACATCCGGGCTTATATTTTGGCCAGGCGAATCACGGAAAACGACCTTGCTCGCACGTCGGGCGGAGGCGGCGGCGGCGCAGGAAGAACATCATCAGGAACGGACCATGACTCTTGTCACGTTTCCATCGAGGGGACATGTCTGTTCGAGAGGGTCCATTCGCTTTGAGTAGTGGCCACCGGAGCACGCCACATGCTGCAGTTTGGGATGGGAGCCCGCAATAGCTGATATGATCGGGGCGCTGAAGCGGGTTGAGGGTGGCGTCGCGTTGCGTTTCGTCTTCCTTCCGGAATATGCGTGCTACGAGTTTTATGATAAAACATTTAGTGGGATACGCATTGGGTGTAGCTGGCGTATTAGATTTCTTCAAGAAATACGCGAAGCAGGGGTGGCTACATGAATGTGGGGTTTGTCAACGGTGTGGAGCGGATAGTGTGCAGTGTGAACGTCGCGAGCAACGTTTCGGCTTTGACGCTATAGATCAGTAACCTCAAATCCGTAGATGGCAGCAGCTATTCGGAGACCGGCCAAGCGGAAGCACCATCCTTCAGGCACAACACCGGTGGTCACTATCGTCGGGGTAGAACAGCCGGGACCCGACCAAACCCAAAAGTTGGTGGGTTTGCATTCTATACGCCACCTACGTTCGGCGTGGTCCGTCCCGGCTTTGTAGGGATGCGAGGTCAATGGTCTAACGACACGGCACGCACGACTATGAGTACACCCCCCCCTACGAGAACGACTGAAACGCGAGGTCCTAACAACAGCAGTGTTGCCTTCAAGACACCAACCGGCGCAATGCTGCTCTTGTCCGATCGCTTCCTCGGACCTTCGTTGCTGTTGTATCCACCCTTTAACGTCCACAATAAAAAATCGCCTGAATTGAGCGCGCCATTACTGTGAGCACCTCATATGTTGCCCTAGGTTTTCCTTTTCCTATTTTCTTTGACGGTAACCCTACAAGTGCACCATGAGACTCTTCATTGAGCGCCTTTCCGTTTGGTCCATGTCTCTTTTTTTGAGCCTGAAGTTGTGAACTCCCAGGCACGCTCTTGGACCGTGGTCGCATCAGGATGCTCCGCACCTAGAATCTCCTCTTGTATTTCTTGTATGGCCTGTGACCGCTCGTACAGCAGTGGCTCAGCCTCAGCGTACTTGCCCTGGAATGCAGTACAACTGAACACCAGCGCAAGTACCTTGGGGCCGAGCGACTGTTCGAGCGGTCGCAGGCCATACAAGAGGAGGTTCCAGGTCCGGAGCATCACGATGTGGCCACGGTGCTCAACAACCGGGAGTTTTGTTGGCAATTGAGGTGTCCACGGTTAGGTCCTACTCCCAATCGGCCAACGAAGGACCGAAAAAAAATGGATGCCAACAAAGCTTACAGCTTATAGTCTAATGTCGAGAATATTCACAGAATACGGAAAAACGACTCACAGAATATAGCACAGCACTGGGGTCAGTTGGTGTGACTACGGAAGGCGTCCGCGTCAGTTGGACCAGTACGGACATTAGAAGGTACTGAGTGGAGACCGGAACGGATTTTTGTACGCGCGAAGGCCCGAAAACATGGATGTAGAGACCCGGGTTGGTTCTTCTAGCTCGGCGGTAACGCACGCATACTGTTGAGAAGCACAATGACCACTAGTCTAGACTACTAGTCTAGTCAGCGCCACCAGATAAGTGCAGGTGGAATGATACCTGAAGCAGTACGGCCACCAGAGAAAGGGCTGCTACCAGCTGGGCCAGCCAAGAAGTCAACAAAATGGTTGGAAGCAATTTCCGAGCCGGTTCTTACGAATTAGAACCTGAAATTTTGATGTGTGATTGGAAACTGTCTTAACAAATGCCCCCGAGTACTCACTTCTCCCTTCTTCCCCTCGCTCCTCGACAAGCTTTTGCTTAGACATGGGTTGTAGTGAAGGGGGGGGTCTTTCTGGCGAGCAGGGCTAGATTCACCCTCAAGGGATGACCGAAACCTTCTTGCTGCTGCGCATATCCGCCGCGAGGCATGCGCGTGGTGGTGTAGTTGGGTCGGCACTGATGGGGTCAGGCGAAAAAATGTAGATGCGCGGGCCTCTGGCCGTCGGCGTAGGCAGCGATG
>CACKRE030000426.1:19652-32818 GCA_902602495.3 Ectocarpus sp. CCAP 1310/34 | reverse complement strand
GACGTTGTAAAACAAGCCAATTCACTTCGTGAACTCGGCTACCAGGTTACCGTTTTTTTCGCCTCTGTTTTGTTTTCGGCGGTAACCATAATGGTGGTCGAGTAGACCATGTTGTGCGGGGTCGATAACCCTCACTCCGCGCAAGGGGGATGATCGCACCACGTTGTGTTAAAATGGTGAAGTAACCTCGAGGCAGTTACGCAGTGCTTATAACTGTGTCTGGAAGTGAAAGCACCAGAAAATAAATTAATTCATACGCAGCTGTCATCCGTACGCAAGGAAGTAAGCACAAGATGCCGAACACCCTTAGCAGGATGCAGCGCACCCTTCATGCGACTCGCCGAATATCTCACGGCGCTTCGCGCTTGGTGATGTGAGAGCCTGGTCCGGTGAGAACCCGGCGTGCTCCGTCCCGGCTTTGTAGGGATGCGAGGTCAATGGTCTAACGACTACGGCATGCACGACTATGAGTACCCCCCCCCCCCGCCAGCCCACACGAGAGCACAGCAGTGGCTTAACCGTGCGGGTGCCATTCGTCGTCGAGGACGTAGTCCTTGTTACAATGCTGTTGGGCGGTGGGCATATTGTTTCGGGTGTTTGCTTATCGGGCGCAGCTACAGTAACCAGGACTCCAAGGGGAAGAGCTTGGGCTTTGAAGTTAGCAAGAGAAATACCCGCATTAGGCCGGAGGTGCGACATGGTGCAAGCACTACGCCATGCAGCTCCCGAGGAACAATGAAGTAGGTCTCCCAACGTCGAGGTAATTAAGCGACACTGCAGAGGAGGGGGAACCGTCGAGAGCGATGACAAACACTACACGGCCGGTGGATGCGGCATGGTGATCTTTTGGGATAGCACAGGAGCGAGAAACCGATAGCTATGCTTGAAACGGCATAGCTAAATATTACTACAGCCCGGTTCACCTTGATCCACGACGCGAGTCTTTCATCACAGGCAAGCGGAGCGGCCTTGGAGAGGCCCCGGCGAGTGATTGTCGGAATCGAAAAGAGACAGCAGCTATGTTGATCGCTTGGCGGCGTTCGCGCGTTCTCTCGGACGCTGATTTCCGAGGCTTATGAGGGGGGCTTCGGATACGATGAAGGACGGAGGGTCCAGACGGCAGATATTCTACAAGGCGCGCCTCCGGAGTGGGTTTATCAAAGCATAGTAGTACAAGTAGTGTCATCTAGACGTGATGCAAGATGAAAGTAAGGCGTGTTAGGTGCGAATCAGCTGCCAGCTGCTATCGGTGACGTTTTCGACAAGCTCGTGCAGGTGACGACGGGTTTTTAACTCGAAGAGCCCAGCGAACCGCAACGACCAAACGTTTACAAATCCGTGCACAGTCTTCCTTAGCGTTTGATGGAGCTATCCTGGGATATGGATGCATGATATTCATTCCTTGACGCATTTACTTCTCTGCCTTGGGCAAATGGTGTTTTTTCCCGATAACCTGGCGTTGCTCCAAGAGCGTTTCACGTCCGTCGGGCAACTTACTTAACCCGGTTTGAGCAAATACCAACACCTGTCGCCAACACAACAGGAAAACTTGGAGATACAAACCTACAGCGGTCTTGTGCCGCCTACCTCACTCTGGTAGCAAAGAGCTTATGATCGACTTAAATCGCTTATCCGTGGCGCTTGTCCGTCGACGTTCTCGGCGTTTGTGTTCTCCAAAGTGCTGCCATGTGTTGAGCCTACGGAAGAAGCACTTGGCAACGAAATATCGCCGCCACGCTGTGTCTACATGCTGTGAATTCTCGGGTACGTGCACAAGCACTTCCTACCGGAATAAAGTCAATCGCTGGATAATTACCGACTCATACGCATTGTAGCCATAAGCGTGAGGTCACCCGCCATCATGCGCTGGGAGAAGCTGGCTCTAAATTGGCGGAGAGTGCGCAAGACGCTATGCTGTTGAGGGAACATCAACACTCTCTGAACATTTCTTGTCATTCTCCACGGCCACCGCAGCAGTATCACGCAAATGCACAATTCGATCGAGTCGCAGCAAATCATGCGGCGGTGTGACCGCGTACTATGAACATAGCATGCAAACTGCTGCTGCTATGAGTCGGGGGTGCTCGTCACAAATATGCTCGTGTGTACTCCACTTCATCTATTGTCCTATTTAGTGCAGATGGCGTACCTGTCTTGACCGTGGTGAACTTCTCCTTGGCGCGAAGGCGCTCGATCTCCTCCATCTTGGCCTTCTGCGCCAGCTCCGCCTCCGTCAATGGCTTCTCCTCGACCACCGCTACCTCCGCCCCATTCCCACCACCACCAGCAGCCGCATCGGGCTCACTGCTACCCTCTGCTGACGCTGCTGCCGGACTGCTGTCCTCCCCTTCGGAGAAGATGGTCGTGTACGAGGAGACAGGCGGCCTCGAGCGCTGCTTCAGCAGGCACGGCGGCGACGTTGATCTGCTACCTCGCGCCCGGCTGGCCGCTTGTTGCGTCACGGTGCATCGCGCCGGCGCTGAGGGAGTGGATGGATCCACCCGCGGCCGTGCCACCACGCGGATCAGAGGAGGGTGGGGAGAGAGAAAACACCAGCAGCAGCATCAGATCATCGGCAGTGACACCGACGCACACAACAGGACACGTCATCCAATGTCACACGAAGTTCAACGCACAACCCGCCACAAAACGGCGGCCACACGAACCCATGTCCGCGTCTAAGAGCACTATGGGGCAACGATTGAGCTGCTTCGAATTACTGCTCTACAACAGGAATATATTCGAATGCCGAACATTCATCATGCAGGACGAGGGCGATGAGAAACATAAACATGTCGGGGGGACAGATGTTCGTCACCTTGTACGAAAGCTCCCGCGGGTACGCCTGCTAGTAGTGCCAAGCCGAAAGAAACAGAGGTAGAAGACACCATGTCGCCTCGGTTCCTTGCTTTTGCGTAAGTGGAAGGGGAAGAGGACGAGAGCAAGAAACGAGTGCAGGCACACAGCAGCACAGCGGAGAGGTGAGCAGTAGGAAAGTTGCAGCAGTACAGTAGGCAACAGGCCCGTCGCGGGGCTCCGTGACATGGTTAGGGTACGTGTGAATTATCGATTCGCGGATCCCCCTTTAGGTCGCGGATGGATCACTTACGTGAGATCACCTCACACAGGACACAGACACCTTGGGGACATGGCTGGCGGGAAGAGCTCCCACCCAGAATGCCACTTCGCGGCCTCTGGCGTGGCTGCGATAATCAATTTCCCTCTGTGGAGAGCTGCAGCAATCGGCCAGAGCGGCTTTGACAGAGCAACGAGCATGGAAAGTAATTTCTTTCAAAGGTGCGGTGGTACTTCGAGGCAACAATCGACAGACCTGCACTGCTGCTGTTGCGTGCCAGCAGGCAGCAGCACACCAGCTGTGCGCGAGCCCTCTGTGTGCATGATATTGACTTTCATTGGTGCAAATGCGTATGCGCTCTAGCGTGCATGGTAGAACGTGGAACTTACGTCGTCTATACACAGCAGCAGCGCAACAGTCGGTTGATTAATCGGTTGGCTTCAAACTTGCCTGCGGAGGGTATGTACGTCAGCAGGCACAACAGCCGTGCAGTTACAGCAGTTGGGTCCTTTCTGGACCCCTTTAGTCTAGGCACAACCCACCTCTGGCCACCGTAGCGCGAGTGGTGTCCACTCGCTCTGCAAAAAGGAGTCACGTCGACCTTCCGAGAGTTTTGAACTCCTCCCGTCCGTCACGCAACCTCGCTGCTGTTGCAGATCCAACAACACCATTTCTTTGTGTAGACTATGTCCCTTGAAACTAACTTCCCTCAATCGTTTCCCTCGGAATATTTTGCTCACTACTCCAGGTATTTGGAAGCTCTGAAACCACCGTACAAAGGGGTTGCAGCGACAATTATTGGGGTGAGTAATTGGGATCAAATCTGTTCAGACCGCCTCATTTCACTTCTTCTGTGTATTGAACTGCGACAGCAGTGGACCCAGGCCATTTTGCCCCTAGAGCGGTTACACATCCACATTGCAACCTCTTCAAGCCTCTCTTGTTGATTGATCCCTTTAATCAAACTTGATGTTGCCTTGCTCTCCATGCGTATTCGCACCCAGATGACGTGGGCGCGCGCCTTCATCTTCTACGGAAGCGATCGAGGCAAGCGCAAGCTGGAGGAGCTAGGGTGCTCAAGTCGGGTGGTGACGGTGGCGGTGCCGCCTCTGGTCTTCTCCACCGTGGTTCAGTTGATTAACATGCCCATCATCCGAGCAAGGTGTGCTAGTGCCAAGAGAGACATGCGAGACTACAGCAGTACAGTCCTACTTGTTAACCTTTTCGTAGAACCGTGATTGGCGAGAAGGGAATCAGTAAGTCGTGCTTTGGTCGACGATATGGGGGCTCGACAAGGAAGCCAATTGCCGCAATGCTGTTTCGAAGCAAGCACACAATTTGTCAGGCACGTAGTGGAGACCCAGGCATTCCACGGAGTTAAATTGTCGCTGCCACGAGGGAAGATGAAGGAGTTGGGACCTGTACTGCTGTAGGCTTGTTCATCACTCATCACCACCAAGAAGGAAGAGTGTAGCTGAAATACTCTGGCCGTTACATCTATCGCTGTCTCTGCGGTTTCCGGTGACAAAGAGAAAGCACGAGCCGGCAAAGAGGGGCTAAGCAAGAAGTCGTCTTGCGACGTTTGTTGTGATGAACTTCGTAAGTTCATGTGCGCCGAAGACAGACGAGCCAGTCTCGGTTTGTGGGCGAAGTGATGACTATTCAGCCCCTGAACACCATTTGCACCACCGCCACCACCGTAGCGAGAGTAAGCCGTACATTATGCGGTGCCAAAGTCTTACCAGCCGCTACTCTCCTTCCTCCTCGCCCACGCTGTATTTGGATGCCGTTTAATTGCGGGTTGGCGTCACGCTTGCGGTTCGGGGGCATCGGGAACGCATCAGCATTACCATCCAGGTGAGTCCTGTCGTAAGAATCCGACTTTCCCTGAGGTAACCTGTGCTGAAGAGTTTCGAGGCCGAAACCCATCAACAACAGCAACATTACGTGACTGAACCGCCGGCTTTTTCTCGGCGGTGGAAAATTATTGTGCTCGCAGCGCGCGAGGCCTTGTTTTTTGTCTCGTCCCGCAGGAGAACGGCTGCCTTCCGAGTCGAATCCCAGACGAAAGCCGCTCTATCTGCTGTTGCCGTCGTTGTTAACGTGGCAAGCGCCTCACTCCCCGGTGCGCACGTTCGTCATGAGGGTGGGACCGAGGCAGTGTGCTCCTACTGCCTGGACTGGGCAGGCCTTTACCTGTACCTTGCCCCCCGCTCATCGGCCACTTTCTCGTAGTGCTTCAGCGAGCGTCCGTCCATAATTTACACGTCTGCACGAGGGTGCGCACGGGATTGGCAGTGCCGCCACTCGCGTTCGATTTCGTCTCGCCGTTCCGCATTTTCCCAGCGCGCACGCAGATTCCGAAAGCCACTCGTCGAAAAGTAGCGCGCTGTTGAAAGCCTACCGTAGGCTGCATAAAGGTACCACGCCGCCTGGACTAACATTTCATCTCAATTCCTCCACGACGACGAGGACGCCACATTCGAAAGGATGCGTTGTCAGTACTCTGGACGAGCCCGTTCTAACGCCATCACGGTCGTTGTTTTCGCTGCAAGAAGAAGAAGCGTTCGTGGAGCTTGGGAAATCAGTCCATGGAGTGTGGTATGGTATGCAATCGAAGGTGCCTACTTTTGCCCCCGTGTTTTTGAACGTTTATGTGTTTACTTGGCGTTTATGTGTTTGCTTGGCGTTCTTTTGCCAGAACCCGGACTCGAAGTTTTCCTCCGTGAGGGAGTCGCTGGCAGCCATTTACAGAAAAGGCGGAGTTGGTGCGCTGTGGCACGGCACTTCCGCAGGGGTCATGAAGACCGTGCCCAAGTATTGCGTCGCGGTAACCGTCAAGGTGAGTGTGATTGCGCCTGGAGGACGCGTGGCACGAAGGTGTAGTGCTTCCGACGGTGTTCGTGTCGTCTGTTTAGGTTCTACGCCCCCCATTTGATTTGCGCATGGTTCAAGCTGCAAAGCTCATCGGCTCTTGCGCCAACCGTTCGGCCCTGCTTGGTGTGCGAGCTTTGGGGAAGGCCCTCCGCAAGTTTTCTCCGAGTGGAGCAACGCGGCACACAACAGTGGGGTTCAAGAGCATCTTCTTGTTCGAATTTTCTCCCCCTTGGCACCACCGCCGCTCGTGATCGGGTTCCTCGGCCCGTCCATCTCTGCGCTCCCATTGAACCTCGTCCCGCCGCATTTACCGTACCGTGCAGGACTACATGGAACGGAACCTCGCTCCCGCCGACCACGGGGACCGATGGGGGACGCTGTGGCGCTCCGCCCAGAAATCGGTGGCCGCCGGGGTGGCCGGCGCCGCCCTCACCAACCCGCTGGACGTGCTGAGAAACGAGATGTTCAAGACGGACCTGGGCGTGAGAGACGCGCTGGCCAAGCTCAGGCGAGAGGAGGGGGCGGGGTTCGCCGTTCGCGGGATGAGCAAGAACCTGGTGGCCGTCGCGATCCCGATCACGGTGACGATTTTCGTGACGGATGTCCTGGTGCGTGTGGTTGAGGAGTGAGGGGAGGCGCGTGCTTGGGTGGCAAGGAGGAGGGCGGGGAGGGGGAGGCTATTGCTGAGAATGCTCTCGCTGTCTCTCTCGCTCGCTCGGTCTTTTTTCTGGCGGAGAGGGGCGACAGGAATCAATCGTGTGGTGACATTGGTGTGCTGTGTTGTGGGAGACCTGTAGCGGTCGAGAACAGCAGCCTTGCCGGATAGCCGGAGCCAACGTCAGAGGAGTGGCGAGAGAGACAATCTTCTCTTCTTGTCTCTCTCCAACACGAACGGAAAGAGGAGGGGCGGTTGACTTGTAACCCCGTGCGTGAGTGCGGAATGCGGCAGACCTATAGCGGTCGAAGAGCAGCCCCCCCGGGTGGAAGAGGTGGTTAGCGAGCACGCCCCGAGTCACCCTGATGGCTCCAACGAGGTCCGGCGCGAATGGTGCGCCGGGCGGGGGAAGAGAAGGGAACGGCGCCTTCCATGTGCCTTATGTCTCTTGATGGAGGCGGAAAGAGGATAGCATTCCCACATGCCACGGTGGATCAGGCGCGATTGGTGCGCGGGGGGGGAAGAGAAGGCAATGCGTCTCCCATGCGACTCATTTATCTGGGCGGATACGGAAAGAGGACAGCATCCCTACTTGCCACCGCGGTTGTGGTTGCCTTGTGTTATGTTCCTGCAGGCCTGTAGCGGTCGTGGAACTACAACCGTTCCGATTTTGAGGGGGCAAACGTTGCAGTAGGTCTGCAGGGCGGTGCCAAAATAAGGTATTGTTCATTCGGAGTTTTGCAGCGCCGTGCCACGAACGGGTATGAGATCACGGAGCGGGCGGCTCTTGGGCCGCACGCGGAAGGAATAGTCTGGAGGGTTTCGCCTCGTCTTGGAGGGAGAAAACACGTTATGTTTCTGATGTCTTCTTTCGCTTCACGTCTTACCGTGTCTCGTGGCGATTATGGGTGTCGATTCGGATGGAAGCAAGTACAATAGGCAAGAGCTTGTTGTTGTCATGCGGCGCTGGCTCCCTCGCGAGTAATTTTGTCCTTGCCTGTTCGAAACCCCTTTGTTTCTCCTCAAAGCTTCGAAAAGTATTCACCCCCACAGATAATTTTACTGTTGCGAGACTCAAAAGAGGTTTGCGTTCTGTTGTATATGGTAGTCTCAGTCGAGGCAGGTTGCTCGCCCCCCTCTTTTCGGTATCGGGGCGCGAACTGCGTCCACAAAGGCTTGCGAGGGGTACCACAAGAGCCCAACGAAGGGTGTTCTGCCTCGGTTTTTCGTGTGACGTTCGCCCTCAGAGAGAATTTCCGTTGGAAATTTCGGGGAGCTGTCCGCTTTTGCTGTGCCGGAGCACGCCTTTCTGTTGCTGTGGTCGTGTGTGTTCGGGGCTCGAGCAGCCGGGGCTCCCTCGATTGTGGTGTTTTGTATGCATGGCCGAAACGATTAGCGGTGTCAAATGTCTATCGATCGGTTTTGGTTTTGTGGTTCTGGTCCGTTTTGTGGTGCGTGAATGGGGTGGAATTTTGAGGCCATGTCGACATGTTCGGTCGCTTTTTAAGTGTGTACGATTATCCGCGTGCTAGTGTTTTACTCTAGGTCGGTGTGGATTGCCTTGAGCATCCAGGTTCTACATGTGCTTTGCTGTATGTATTGGGAGGGTACAACGGTTGGACGAGCATAAAGAAAACGCACCCCTGCCAACACAGCTGCATCCTGCTTGAATTTCAGCGAAGGACTCAAGCCTGGCGTTGTCGTCCATGCGCGTTCACGTCAACGCCGACCGCCAAACAACGTTTCTTGTATAACAATTTTGCTCTGCAACAGGTGAAGATTTGTAGGGCTGAACAAAGCTCCAACGCCACCGCTGCTTCGCATGTAGATATCTTCGAGAGAGCCTCCCCTTATTTTCCAGCGGACGTCGAAAACACCCGAGAAAATCAACGCCGTACTCAACCCTACATGCCGAGAAGGTGCCAACCCGAAGACGCTGAGGACAACCAACATCGGGACACGCACGGGCGAGTTGGAAGGCGGCCTAATGTTCTTTGCCCCGCCAGTGAGGGAGACTAGCTTGTTTCATCTTTTATTCGTGGATCAGTACGCACAGTCGACCCTAACAACAAGAGACACACGACGCTGCAGCTGAAAACGCGACCAACGCTAGTCTTTCCGTACACTTCGTCATCTTGCATACGCCAGCTCATCTGCTGGCTCGAACTTTCCGAACCCGCCGCCGTCGCCGGCGCCACCACCGCCGCCGCCCCCGCTTGCTTGGCTCTGCCGCAACAGGTCATCCGAATCGACGTCGTGCTGGACACGCCAAAGATTGACGCGGGACGCTTCCGGTACAGCGCCGACGATTCTGCTACCTGCGACCGCTTTGCCGCCGGCCCCGCCCGGCCGTTGGCGACGGCTTTTCTTGTCCAGGTTCGCTCGCATGACATCGTACACTTCCTTGGCACGGCCACGAAGCCCGGTGTTTTCGAGCGAGAGCCGCTGGTTGCCGTTACCAGCGCCGGGCGTGTCCGCCTCTTCGGCGGTGCTCCCGGCGGCAGCAGCGCCAGCGCTGGTGCCAGCAGCACCGCCTCCCCCAGCTGAGGAAGAGCCAAAGTCCAGCGAGACTCCTTGGGTCTTCCTGGATGCATCTTCATCCGCCTCGCCCTCCCCACCGCCGCCATCAGCCAGGCCGCCGTCCTCCCCTGGATGCGTCTCGATCACCCTCCGACCCATGATGTCGATGGACATCTTAACCTGGCGCCTCGCTCCGCGGCGGCTGGCCGCGTCATCCCTGCGCGCCTTTTCTTCGGCCTCGCCCTTCTCCCGCTCCCGTTGGGACAGCCAGTTGTGGCTTGTGAAGTAGTCCTGTTATGGAGACGGATATCATCAGGAACAGCAACAGCGCCATGTATCTGGTCAGCGCGAGAGGGGTGATGGAACTTCGAAAACGGGCGGTCACTTCGAACAGAGGGACATCCTGTTGCTCGCGTCATCAGCGGCTCAATAAACAACACGTTAGGTAGCACACGTTAGCTAGCGTGTCTTCACAGTCGAAAGCAAAACCCACGGAGTTATCCTGTGGGCGAAGATGAAACTGCCGTCGCAGCCGTCCTCTTACCCCCTGGTCGTCGAGAACGCGCGTGCGCGAGGCCGACGTCCGGTCAAACAGAAGGAGCCTGTCCTTCCTCTCCAGCGCCTCCTTCAACGCCGCCGAGTGTGGCGCCGCCGCGCCGGCGGCCCCGTCCACGCCGCCGCTAGTGGCGCTGCGAGGCTCGCGGCCGGTGGTTGGCAGCCGGCAGCCACAGAAGGAGCACCCGAAGCCGCCCTCCTTCACACAGGCGATCTTGCCGCAGTCCGTGCAGTTCGTCACTACATCGTGTGTCTTCCCCATGCACAGGCACGTCACGCCGGACCACTCCGGGACCGGCGCTGGCGCCGGCAGAGTTTCCGGCAGCGCAGTGGTTTTCGCCCCACCGCCGGCGGCGGCGGCGGCCTTGACTTTCGCGCCGCCGCCGCCGCCGCCAGGCTTGGTCGCAGCTGCTCCTGATGCTGCCGCGGTCGGGGAAGAAGCAAGAGGTTGCTTCGACGACACTCGGCCGCCGCCAACATCGCCTTTGGTTGCGGTCCCGGTTGCCCCTCCTGCCCTGCGAGCGTTCGCTGCGGCCGCAGCCGGCGCTGCTGCCGCTGGCGCCCGTGCTGCAACTACTGCAGCGGCGGCAGGGGCCGTTCCCCGCTTGCCGGTGCCGTTCTTTCTGCCACCTGGAGCAGCTGCGGAAGGCGCCGAGGCCGGCTTCACGCGCCCGGACGTAGTTCCTCCGCCCCAAAAGTCTTCCTCTACCGCGGCCTTCTGGTACACCTTGCCTCTGCCCTTGCCCCTGTTGTTATTGTTGCTGTTGTTGTTGTTGTTGTTGTTGTTGTTGCCACCTTCGGCGGTCAGCAGCGATTTCCCGCCCTGCTTCCCCCTACGATTCGGACCTCCTGCTGTACCTGCGGCGCCCCCCACCCCCCCACCGGTAACCCCCCCCCCAAAAAAGTCGTTGGCGGGTACTCCTGTGGATGATGATGATGATGATGATGATGATGCCGTTTTTGAGCCCGGTGCGTCTCCTTTTCGCCTAGCCGAGAGCTCATCGCAGAGCTTTTCCACTCCCTGCGAGTTCGATACCGGGTGGACGGCGTTTTGGTTTTTGCACGGAAGCGCGAACGCGCCGTTTCCGGAACACGGGGCGGAGGGGAAAAATAGATTCCTCGGTTAGTTGAACACCGCTTCATCTCTTTCGAAACTGGCATTCACCACTCCTACTCGCATCCAGAGGAACCTATTCAGGAACTACCCCCACGTTTGCGGTCTCTTGGGATACCCTCACGTTTGGGGTCTCTTGGGATCTCTTGGGTACATTTTCACAAAACTCACAACTTCGGGAATTAAATTTCTGCTTCCTAAACCTCTTTCGCGCAAACGGGAAGCAAGGGGGGTTGCCCGAGAATGCAAAAAAAAACTTCCTAGAACGATCCCTATGGGGGCTTGAGAATTGCCGACCGGGGTCGCATCCCAGTGGTTGGACACAGCAGCAGTACTGCTGTTGTATGCTACGCCACAAAACATGCGAAAAGTACACTTACAGTATACTACACGACAAGATAATGTAGGAGGTCGCGTGCTTAGTGTGTATAGCGCACCCTCGACTGGCCAAGGAACTGCTCAAGGTACTGCCTGAGCTCAACGGGCTGGGACACCGGGAAGCTGTCCAGCGCAAACCTCGCGATCTCTTCTACCTGAGGGAAGATTGACGACATGAGACGGGAGAGTAGCGCACTGTAAAACACTACTACTTCGAAGTATTAAAAAGTGTGGCGTGGTCATTCCTGGTTGCGGTGCAATACAAACACTATGACGCGTGCCTACGCACTTCTCTGTAATATGGCGCGAAGAAATTCGCCGGTACAAACGATGGCCCTGAATCTACCATTTTTTTTGTCTCGCTTTGAATATGACGACGGGTACAAGGGCCAGCAGACGCGCCGGGCGGAGCCTGGAGTGAGCCTTGCTGCAACCAGTGCGCGATGGGTATTTACTTCATTCAATATTCAGCCTCCGTGTCTCAAGAATTTTCGACAAGCGCCGACGTCCTGGTTAAACACAACAGCAGTGTTCACCACACCTCATCAAAGCCAAGCATGCGCCGAAGCTCGCCTTCAAACCACGCCCGAGTCTTGGCCATGATTTTTATGTAGAGCAAGTTCCTACGCGTCCTGTGCGGACGACACGTAGAGTCCGCACAAATCGCGAATTAGTGATTGAGTTACACCTGCACTTGGGCGGCCATACGCATGTATGAACGTCATTACAGAGGCCAAAGCAAAACGAAGCACGGTTTTCAGTTCGCACCCTGAGCACCTTGGGTAGGACGCAGCAGTCTGTCTACATTTACCGGCTAGTGGTGCATACTCCCATGCAGAGTCTACAGCACTTCTGTTTTGTACCGTACGCCAAACAATTACAGGCACGGCAGCTTGCCCCGAGATGTAACCCTTAACCCCGTTAGGGCTAAATCGACTTTTGGGGCCATCTTTTGGCCCCATCTTCTTTTATGATATTCTTTATTACTTACATTTAGTATGCGAGCGATTCCAAGTTACATCTCTCGTGCGATTTTTTGTTTTGAAATAACTCTCTGGCGTGATCTCGTGCCTTGCGAGACTGTGAGAGTGCGGCCAATGGTCATCCGACGAATATTGTATGCTATGATGCGCCGCACGCCGCTGCGGAGCTTCAGGATGCAACACACACACACACCGCCACTCGTGGTATGCTGGTGCGAACCCCGGTTGGCAAGACAGACACATGGCATCTTGGGAACACGATGCACAAAAGCACGGCCGACAAGTGCTGCATGCAGCCTCAACGCGTACTGGCGGTTATCTCCCCCGAGGACACCACGAATTGCAAGGTGCTGGAGGTAGCAGGCGATGGTCATTGCGCTCTGCACAGCATCTACAGGCTGCTGCACCCCGAGCGAGATAGCGCCTTCGGTGCACTAGCAAGCGAGATAACACAGACCCGCGAAGATATCACCCTGGAAATGATAGCTGCTGTTTTCTCTGAAGACTACGAGCAGCTAGTGGACAACACGGTGTCTGACGAGGAAATGCTGAGACTTGGCAAGCTCGACTACGAGAGGGGTTTCTACCGAAAGCGCATCCCCTCCGCCGGCCGAGCTGCAAGAGCTGTAAGACACAAACCACTGAAGACTGTGCGAGAGGTGGTGGCGGGCATCGAGGATCAACTGCAGCACGATTACTTGGCGGTAGGTCAGCTGGCGTTAGTAGCTGCGGTGAAACGTTGCAATATCGTGGTCTGGGAAGCAATAACTGGAGGTGGGCTTCGAATCGTGGAAATGGGCGACACCACGGGCTGTTTCGTTGGCGATCTTTATCGGGATGAGTTTCTGCACCTGGTGTACAATGACTTCGGGGGCTACAACGCAGCTATGTATGCTGCGGGTACGGCTACAGCAGTGCGCAACCCAAGCAGCAGCAACGTGGCGGAAACAAAATTCAACCACTTTAGCGCCATCGTGATCCCACAAGAATCCGTCCCATGGGCAAAGC
>CACKRE030000425.1:30694-45900 GCA_902602495.3 Ectocarpus sp. CCAP 1310/34 | reverse complement strand
TTTCATCCTTCTGGGTCGGCCTTCGGTCCTCCCTTGGGATTTCTTGGACCGTGTTCCGTCCGCTCGTCGACCCTCTCTTTCGGAGACTCGTGACCTGTCCAGCAACGGCCGGTTACATGTCGACGATTATGGTTTGGTCTTGCTTGTTCGCAAGCAAACAGCGCCCCCGTCGTCCGCGACCACGCGTTCTGGCGGACGTGTTGTTCGCCTTCTTAACGATGAACCCATTCGGATTTATGTTCCCATGCTCATGCGTCCGTAGATCATGCAAGTCTGCCACGCTGATGCGTCCTGTCACCTCGGTGCGGCTCGCACGTTTAGCATGCTGGAACGTTTCTATTGGTGGATCGGCATGAGTGTTTGTACGAAATGGTGGGTGCGGCATTGTTTACGATGCCAAGCCCGCAAATCGTCTCGTCAGACTCCTCGGTGGCTTACCATGCCCCTTCCTTTGCCTTCGGGTCCTGGTGTGTCGTTGAGTGTTGACTATTTTGGTCCCCTTCTGTTGACACCGCGTGGCAACACATACATTCTGCTCTTTACAGACCTTTCAGCCGCCGTGCTGATACGTACGCGGTTACGGCTGCAGAATTCACCGGCACCGCTGACATCCTTGTCAACAGGTATATCCCTTTGTGGGGTTGCCCGTTGAGACCTTTGTCTGACAACGGCTCTCAGTATTGCTCTAAACTATCCCGAGCCGTGTATGCCCGTCTTGCTATCCGCAAAGTGGCTACTAGCTCGTACCATCCCAATGGAAATGGGGGTGCGGAGCGTGTCAACCACACTATGGCTCAGATGTTGGCTATGGTCGTCAACGAACGACAAGATGATCGGGACATTCATCTCCCGCACTTCGAGTTTGCTTACAACAACGCAGTTAGCGCCGCTACCGGTTTAGCGCCCAATGAGGTGCATATGAATCGCTTGCCTCGTTTACCGATGACTGTCCTTGAGCATCCTTACGCTCGTGGCCCCCAAAGCTTGCATCGTGATCAACTCGAATATTGCGATCTTGCTACTGATCGCCAACGTCGTTTTTACGACTTGGTGCGTGAACAGCATGACCTGTCCGTTTCGCGGATTGAGCGGCGTAATTCCACTCTGTCGGACGCTTTACATAAGCTTCCTTCTTTCACTGTTGGTGGATGGGTTTGGGTGTATAACTCCGAATCTACTATTCGGCAAGGCGTTCGTTCAGGCACAGATGATACGGTTCTCAAAGCCAAGTTATCTCCACTCTGGACTGGCCCCTTCAAATCTTGGCTGTGGGCCCGTGTTCTGACAGCCCTGACGGTCGTCCTTTGGCTTCTAAGTTGGTTTACTTGGATCTTCCGTCGGGATCGCCGGGCCAAGACTCGAAACCTCGTGTTTCGGTTGTGCGTTGCAAGCCTTGCGTCAACCCGCATGACACCGATGACCTGCCGCGCTTTCTGCCTGGTGGTCTTACTCCGTACGTCCTGAACTCTTATGCGAACAAATCTCCTCCCTACCATGTTACGGAAGACGACGTGTCGACTCCGGTTGAACGTTTAGAGGTTGAACGTATTAGTGGCCGGCCACCAGTCCGTCCGTGGCCGTGGTGGCACAATGGCTGTCTTATCTCAGACACATTGGCAAGGCCTTCTGCGCCCTTCTTGGGAGCGTGAGATGGACGTGCAGCACTCCAAGCCGCACATTCTCCGGTACTGGGCAGGTTCGCCTGACCAACATCGCCAAACAAATAGCCGTTATCGTGCGATGCGCATTGGTGCCGCTACCAGGGAATTGGCGCGGGCTCAAGGTGCGCGAGCTTTGCCTTCGGCTACTCGCTTGTTTCCCGCTCAACATGGGACCGTCGCTTCGCCAACACTCCTCTACCTGTTGGCGCCTTCTTCTAGTATATGACACGAGATGGACTCTGGTGGTTGGGCAAGATTTCTGGACCACCTCTGCCGTCCGACTTCTACGTCGTCCGCTTCTTGGACGATCCCGGACCTGTCAAGCTCGCCCTTCCCGATGTTCGCTACTCTACCGTCGCAACCGCCGTCTCCGATCCTGGTGCCTCCAAGTACACAGCGGCAGCGCCCTATTCAAGGGTGTCCTTCGCAACATCAATATGTCGCGTAGCGATGTTGTGACCGATTCGTTGCCTGATGACGTCGCGTGCCGACATTGACGACATGCTTGGTTGTTTGTGCCTTCTCTTGCTTTTAACGTTGGCTTTTTTTCTCCTTTTTTTCGTCTCTGTGTTTTTAGCGACGATTACAGACTGTTCATATCTCGTAACCTTCCGACGGCATTTGTTTCCCATTTCTTCGTCGTTCCGACGGCGTTTCTTTCGTTTCCTTCTTTCTTTCATTCATTCATTCTTGCGCTTTTCTCCTGGGTTCCGACCTGTTTCTAGTGCCTTTAGAGTTCTCTTAGCCTGAGTCGTTCCTTTTTTTGTACCTTTTTTGAACGGTCAAACGATGGTCTTGCGACTTATCGAGTGAGAGGTGTGGGAGGGTGAATTGGGTCGTTTTGGAGATCCACATCGTCGATACTTTCATTTTCGGATTCGACTTTTGTATTGTCAAGCCCCGAGGTTTTATAGTATCTGCGTACGAAAATCTCCAAGGTGGGCTAGTGTTATAGGATCTAGATGCGTACGTACGTATGTGGAGCATAGAAGAGTATTGTTCTTGAAGGTTCGGGGAGATGCAACTCCCCACGGAAGGATAAAACAGGGGACAGGATCTACTAGCCCCTGCTTGAGCAGCTGATCCTGGCCCCATCTTAGACAGTCCTCTACCTTCCCTTGGCAACAGCTACTGCAGCTGTTCCACACGAGTTAACAACAAGTGAGTTCGTCTTCACGGGTCTCCCAGATTGCACCGCGCGTGCAAATCCGTTACAGGTGATGATGGCATGGGTCAGGGTGTACGAGATATCTGCCTTTCTTTCACAAAGGACGCCAATTTGACTTTGTTTTCTTTTTGTTGTCGCCAGCGATTATATTATGCCGCCGCCCGGTGAAGAGATGATAGATAGATAGATAGATAGATAGATAGATAGATGATCGATCGACACCGACGACAGCGATTGAGATCAGCATTAATTGAATTGATTATTGCCGGGTGGTGTGTCATCTTGTGTGATCTACTCTGTACGTATAGTCTTGACGTTGCACGGCTGACCGCGCTAAAAAAACACAAGTGAAGCAAGATATATGCCGCCCATCTGCACCCCCGCTAATGCGTGCGGCGGGTTTGTGTGGCAAATCCCACAATGATATGTATTTGTGCTATCCGCGGTGGTACTAGTAGCACCTGGGATAGAGCTAGACAACAAAAAACAAGATATATACCGTGGGTGGGCACGGTGCCGTGGGTGGGCACGGCAACCTCCCTGGGTGGTCACGGAGGCACACATCTACAAACAATACCCACACGTAGAAAGTGTATAAAACAAAACCGTGTACCTCCGTGCACTGAAATCACATCCACTGCAGCACCAACTGTCAAGGGGAGCGTGTTCTGTCGGCAGCTGCGCCAGACGGCAGCTACAAGAGGAAGAAGAAAGCCCCCCGCTCCTTACTCTTTTTCTGCCGGATGCGATCGGTTACGAGGCACCCTAAATGTAGTATACCGCAACCCTGGCCGGAGTCCATCCCTCAAACAGAATGTCTCGCGTCGTCTACGTCCACGGCGACGGCCCGAAAGTACGTCGGTAAGGACCAGCCGCAGAGGTCCAACAACCTCTTCGCGCGGGGTGCTGCAAGACGTGAGCGGGACGTATTGGAAACCATGGGCAGGCTGGGAAGAAAAGGTGGGATATGAAGATATATATGTCATCTTGCAGGAGGAAGCGCACTTTCGGGATCGATTGTGAACGTGCGGACCCTCCTCGAGACGGGCCGGATCGCGCTGGAGACAAACACCACCGCACGAAAGAAAACAACACTAACGCCCGAGGACCGAAGAGCCCTCGCAAAGTGAGGGCATCCTGTGCGTGTGTGCTCTTAAGTACCATCGCCTGCGCTAACCAGCTGGCCAATGAAAATACGTCAGTCTTGTAGCGGAAAAGAACAGGAACGCTTTCTAGTCAAAGGGCAAGGGTTACACCAACGGGAGGGACGACAGCGTGTGTGTGGTGTGCATGCACGACTGGCCGGCTATTTGGCAAATCGTTTTATGCGATGAAAGATAATGAATGTTTGGCCCGGGTGCAGTGCAGCTGCCGTATGAAGAACGATAGTCCACCATTCGTTGTTATTTTTGCCCCTCGGCAATATGGGAAGGGAGTGTTGCTGGGTCAAAGTCGCCCGACCGTTGGCTTCTCCAAACACCGTACGAGGCACGGGCGGGTGGGGTGTTCGTGTGCGAGAAGAAACATGTTTTGTTTGAAGAAGATATTCGAACAATCAAATGCTATTTGCCGAGCAAGGCCGCGTTCAAATATAGCAATCAACACACCAGAAACATGAATCACGCACGATTTTCGCGCAATAAGCGGCGAGGGCATCTTCATGACATGCAAACAAGAATAAATATGATGATCCCGACTAAGAAAGACACCGAAAACATCGTCGCTAGCATGGGGTGTTGGTGAGGGCCTGCGCTTGTATCTCCACATCGGACATCATCCAGATGCTCTCCTCTGGGCTCGGCGCCCCCTGTGACTCCATTCAGACAGCCCGGGGAGACCCGATGGTGATGCTTTGGAAGGACCCGTCGAGCCGGTTCGTTCCGCAACACAACCTGAGAAAACCGTTTTTCATCGCCGATAGGCAGCACGAGGTAGAATGACTGTGTGAGGGGGCAACGTTTACCTGATCTGTCTACTATTGGGACCCTAGTGCTGCAGGTATTCTCTGATATTTGTATTCACAACATGTCAAAGACATCAGAGCGATTTCGTAGCACGAATCTCACCGAGTTTAGTATCGGTGATACAGCTATCAGTGATACCTTCAACTTATGTCAGTCCAAAGAACAGCCTAGAGAAGAGGATCTGGAACCACCCATATTGGAACAAGGCAAAAACCCTCATCATGCAGTTCGCAGAATGCGCACGCTTTCCAAGGGAAATATCAAGACATCTCTCAGGGAGAATCCACAACCAAGAATGGCGCAGACAGCTCCAGAACCGTGGGTCGGCCTACAAGTGAGTTACGGATCTTGTCAGACTGAACACAGTTCGGGGCTGGCTCGAAGGGCGGTCCTTCAGAGTTCATCCGTTTCGTGGGTAATCGACGAATGTCTCACTAGAGGAGTTGGCCCTGTTTCTGCCCACCAACAAACATTCACGCACGTTTTCGTCCCAGAATCTTTTTGACCCAAGCAATGTCGCAGGTTTTGACCTCTGCAGTACGCCTCCACACGCGTCATCAGTTTGGTCCTCCTTGGCGTGCTCGCTGCTATGTATGCTACTGCTGGATTGCATTCCTTCAACACAAAGACTAGACTAATGAAGAACACTGCGTCATCAGCCTTTATTGTCGCCATCAGCCAAACGAAGCACACCAACCAATAGGCCTTACAGCAACGACGCATCCCTTTTGCATTCTCAGGTGACCCCCACGTCACAGATTTGTATCAACCCAGCCAAGGAAGCGATCAAGATCATCGTGAGGGGAGTTGTTACATGAATCGCCAACATTTTAAAGTAGTCTATTCTTCTTTCTTCTACCGCTGCCCGTAGGCGAGAATTAGTCTACAGCAGCAGTGCTACTGTACGCCTGCCTCCAATTTGTCCTGCCCAGGAGCCTAGGCGACAGGTAGGTACAACGTACCGTTGTATGCGACAGCTGAGCTGCGGCAGCAGCCTGGAGTGTGAAGGGCACGCCTACCTCATGGCAATGAACCTCTGCGCCGCGGTACGCGTGCAAACAGCACAGGTCAGAACTACGTAGTCTACACGCGAAGGGTTCATCTACACACTGACCTCTGGCAACTACGTACCGTACACCACGGCACAAATAACTTAGTGAAATGTTCTCATTGCTGCTTGTTGTGTATCATGAAGAGCGTGAAACCAACTCCTGTGGTTTGCGTTCCTACGAAAAATATTGATGTGCATGATGACGCAACAGCCGTAGGAACTGGACAACGTTTTATGCATAGTTCTCGTGTCGGGACTTGCAGCACTCTACTTACTACCTGCAGTAGCAGTTTGGGGCACAACAACAACACAGCGTTCATTCTACAAAGCAACTTTCGGTTATCCAGCAGTGCAGCACTATCAACCAGCTTCACCCCAAACCGGTCTGACACGGACAGCTTAATCCTAAAGGGCTACATTTTTTTTTTTGGCTCCAATTATTGTACTCTGTCGTCTGCCCCTATCCTCCACTTCTACCAGCTAGACGACCCAACCGGGGTCACACAGGAGGGGGGGGGTTGGACCCCCTCCTGCGGTTACATGTAGACCATCGGTCCCACTTTGCTTTCGAGGGGACACATGATTAGCACAGGGCTTCGGAGCTGTGAGCAACTGTGAGACGGGAGACGGGAGACGGGTCAACCTTGGTCCTGGCCGGACATCTAGCGTAGCGGGACTGTGAGCATAAAAAAACACCCCTCCAATCACAGCGCCGTATTTTCCTAAAATCCTAAAACAGCAACATGCACCCAGAGACTCGCGGGTCGGAGGTCTTGAACTGAGATAGGCAAGGCCCATTGTAGGTGCAGAACCTGCGAAATGGCCATAACATTATGGATGCGATGAGCACATTGTACGCAGAAAAAAACAGCCACACAGCAGCGCAGCAGCGCACTACCAAGGTTGGATATCAGCCGTTAGTTGGCACACCACACGACTCGCACCTGGTCGAAAACTTCCGCACTACTTGTATCCCCGAGGACACACACCAGGGCGAACACGAAATATGGTACCCATGTTTTGATCATAGGCACAAATCCACGGGATTGACTTCTCGGGCGTTTCATGACCAAAGCCAGGAGGAATCCTGACTACAACTGGTAAATATTGGACGAACACGAAAATATGCGGCCCAACTTCCCTCAAGACGGTTTCTTCGCCAAACAACAATATCATCACGAAAATGCGGCAGCACCACAGAATAGCCCAGAAAACGTACCACCGGATCCCCGCAGCCCCCTCTAGTAGCCAACAAGCTGCACGGCGGTAGCAAGTAGCAAAGGTACCAGCCCTTGCGGGCTACATAACTCCGTCTCTCCTGTAGACTATATTAGATGCGCAGCGACGACAACGTTTCTCTCGCTACAGAGATGTCCTCACCAGCAGCCACAACCCTCCCGCATTTAAAAGGAGCCAGGCCTACCATTCACGCCGGTTTGCTTCGCCCTGTACTACTGAACAGGTACAGCTTAACGGGTGATTTTTGAGTGTTGCAGTAAGTTGACAAATACTGCTACGTGCGATTCGGTAGCATTTAGAATACACATACATTCAGGGTATTTACTTTTGTATGTATTCCAATATTCTAATAAAACGTAGTCGGGTACACCCGTAACTCCAATAGTTTATGCTTCGTGTTCCTGTCTGAAAAATATGCAAAGAAATGTAAGTGCGTGTCGTATTCGCAAGGCAGCAAATAAATGTGATCCGCAAGACGTCGGCATTGTACAGCAAGTACACAGTGTAGCAATAAAATATCTTGTTTGGCGTTGTTACAGGGTCGACATGTACTGATCTGATGTTGTGACACGAACGTACGTAAGAGACTGAACAAGAGTGACGGAGAGAGGACAAGGAACTAAACCCGCAACAATAGGAGCACTGGAGAGCGCTGCTACGTTCAGAATGTTCTACACAGCATGCATTATTGGCGCTCCAACTATGGTATGAACGACCGATAGGATCACCAGCGAAACAGAAAAGAACGCTTGTTCACAAGATTCCGTGACGCCTGATGGATACCGGATTTCTGAGACGTTGTAACTTCACGCATGTACCCCTTTTCGCGTAAGGGAAAGAACGGCTGGTCACCCTGGCGCCCCTCCCCCAGCTCCTGCTAGTAGAAAACGACCAAAGCACCAGAAGAATCATCAACATCGGTGCGTCGCCGAGGAACAAAACCCTCAAACACCCACCTCGTCTGGGACTCACGAAGACACGAGTACTAGGATGAAGAGCAGACAAGGCTCTGGAGGACAAGCCACTGGAAAATCCCAGAACATCAGGTGCAAGAACCAGAATCGACAGGGGCATCACAGCAGTGGCGAAGCATGCCCCTCTGTCTCTCCGACAACGATTCCGTTTGGGGGGGATCGACCACTCTGTCCCGTCGATCCTGGTTCACACAATTGTGCCCGTGCAAGGTCCGCCAGTCCGAGTTTGGATTGCCACAATCGACACAGTGAGCCGGATAGAACAAGAGGAAGTGTATCACTTGCCAAACATGCTCCACAAGGACGCGGAGGTCACAACGTGCAGTCTCAGACGAAAATTGCGGTAGACCCGGGAAAAAATGCGTTCGTGGCAGCGACGGGCGGCAAGAGGAGGGCGAGCTTACTTCGGGTGAGGCTGGGGCAAACCCCCTGTTTGATACACAGCGTGCTCCACGCGCATTCCCCCTCGCTGGCTTCTTCTGCAAACCAAACTGTACCATGCTGTTGTCAGCGCATAAGCGTTAAGAATACATTGTCCAAACGGGGTATCACAGGCAGCACGTATACACTGCTTAATGGGTACCCTTCGAAAGCCTGTGCGGCGAGCATGCTCTTGATACAATCGCTCACGCGATTTTCGTCCATACGCTTTTACGGTGTTCAAGGCATGGTTGCAAAAGATGGGATAAGGTGTCGGCGTGCAGTGAACACAGATTCCGACTGAAGTACGATACGAACAAGAGGAACTCTGTAGTCTCCGGCAGATCCTCGATGACAGACGGACTGCTACAAAGCACCAGTGCGCCATATCGATGGTGGCTTCAATTCCGAAAAACTTTCCTAACATTTGTCATCGAACGATCGCACATGCAGTCAGTCTCTGTGTTCCACACTCGACGTTGTTGTTCGTTCTCTCCCTCTGTTGTATCTTAGTTCACCGACCTAAAACCCTTCCGGCGGAAAATATCTTGGCTCGCAAGCAGCCGTCGATGATATTCTCCAGTTTTCGTTCATCCTCCCGGCCCCCTCGCTGACGTTGTTCTTGCCTACACTCGACCAGTTTCGCCCGGCGACTCGGCAAGAGCTCAACCGCTCGGCCAACCGACGGCAGACAACAACAGAGAGAACGGGGACACCAACACTTGGAGTGGGCAAGTCGACTCAGCTCCGTTCATTGGAGCAAGACCAGCTGCCGAAAGCCTTGCGGGGCCGACGGAAATCGAGGCACATTGGTGGTGCTGGTGGGCGGAATCGCTTTGTGGAGAGCCATTCCCCCCAAAAGCTGCTGCGTGATCTGGAGTTTGCCGACGACGAGCCACGGACATCGAGCGGGACGCCGGGAGCATTTGGATCATGCATTCCGCCCGGAACGCCGGTCGTGGGGGAGCAAGAGAAAGAGGGCTCCTCGGTCTTTGAAGAAGCAAGCGAGTACCCCAGCGTAGTCGACGAGTCAACATCTAGTAGCCTCGCTCCACGTTCCGGTGGCAAGCCTGTTCGACACCAACGTTGTGGGGTTGAAATCCACGCTGGACTGCAACAACGCAAAGACAACCGTGGTCACCGCGGCGGCCAAGGGAACAGTGGTGGCGACGTTCATGGAGGCAGTGGCCGTGCGCCTTCGTCGCTCTCACCTGTGGACACTACAAGCTACCACGTGGCCAGGTGCATGTGCGAGCTGTGCCGCCGAGGGCGAGCCAAACGAATTCCGGGAGCCCACGCGTGGCCAACCTATAAGTTTGTTGGTGTGGAACCTAGGCTTGTGTCGGCCACCCTACAGGCGCAACGGTTCAGGAGACACCCGTGGGGGCGCGCTTTTTGTGTGGGGGATAAGGCATCATGGCGGTTGCTGTGGTCTTCTCAGCACCTCAGGTAGTTGATGGTGTTCGAGCTCGCAGGGTCAGCCGCGTGAAGCGGGCTGCTTACGGTAACTTTAACTTTTAGAGCTCCAAACCCCTGAACGCACGATGGCTGCTACGTTGACACTGCACCTATCCTTCACGAATCGCTCAAGTCCCCGATCTGCGATTCCTTTGGCTGCCGCTGACCTCTCCAGAACATGAATCGAATTGCTGCCGATTCCTTATGGAAGTCGGCTTACCATGGAAAGCCTCAAGGTACATCGTGCTGCGCCTGACGAGATGAAAGGCCGTCCTTTGTATTCCATCCGATATGAATGCTGCCGTCTCTGCGGCAGGTCCCACGTGTTCCGCAACCTGAAGCGGGGTCAGCGGATCAACAGCTTCCCAAGGACGTACGAGTGTACGCGCAAGGACGCCCTGTCAAGAAACATGAACCGCATGAGCGAAGTGCACGGAGCCAGGCACTTCAGTTTTGCACCTCGAGGCTTCGTTCTTCCAGCCGGTGAGCCTCAGCTTTTTCTTTATTTTTCACATGAAGAGTGTACGCACAACTTATCGGTGTGCGGATGAAGATGGTTGCCGATGCCAATGGTGAGTACGTTGTTGTTGTCACCCTCCTGGTTGTCCTCCATCGACACGTATAATGTATTCCTTTTGCTTTGCTTTACGGTGGTTTCTCGCGGCGACAAGGCTGGTCAACGTCCTGCCGAAAGAATATACTGATAGTAGATATCCCGCTGCCCGAAATGGTGTCGTGGATTTCGTCCTCACCCTGGACCTTTCTCCTCACCCGACATTGCTTTTGTTCAACAGAGCGGGAGGCCTTACGTGAAGCCATGCTTAACACATCAGAAGGGGAGGCTTGGATCGTCAAACCCGCGAATTCTGCATGCGGACGGGGCATCTACATCACGAAAAACTTTGCCGATATGCCAGGTTAGAGAGTTGACCCTTCTCAGGAATAGATCCCGTTCCACCGTGTTTGACCACGTACGTGAAATACACTCAGACGTCAGCGGGCAAACCTGTTCTTGTGCGCAGCCCTTCCGGGGCCGGCCTAGCTTACTAAGTCTATGTACACTTTGTCAACCTGCGCGTTGTTCCCGTACCTACCAACAGTGGGGACGGGCGCTGACGGAAACTGGATCGCTCAACAATACGTGGAAGATCCGATGCTACTGGACGGTCTTAAGTTCGACTTGAGGTTGTACGTTGCCGTTACTAGCTTTCGCCCCTTAAGGTGGGTGCACTCGGCGGTTTAAAGGGCAATACCCTGTTTTATCCACCAATATATATGTTAGTATTACTTTCCCATGTCCTAGTATCGAGGGTGTATCGCTTGCGTACTGCGACTGCGCTCTTGTAGTTCGTGATGTCCTAACAAGATGGTCAGTGCCGCCATCCATCCACCACAATGGGCCACAAGACAAGCGCTATGCTCCCGCGGTTGAGTAAGTACGGCAGTAGAACCAAATGAAGGCTTGAGCGGTACTTCGGGATAGACGTGGTTCCAAGCCCCAGCGGCTGAAACATTTTCCTTCCCTAGACACCCAGGAAAAACTCAACATTCTCATGTAGTGAGAAGGATTCTCACATTACAGCCACCAAAAGCAAACAATGCAGACACGTGTTCAATTGGTATAGGCTACTCCCGGCTACCTCGGCGTGCGACTCGCTTCGCCTTTCCGCGATTGCCCAATTGCCATGCCGCCCTACAACACAGGGTTTACCTGCATGATGAAGGCCTCTGTCGGTTGGCAACAGAGACTTACAGGCCCGATGCACCGAGCTTTGGCAACAAGTTTATTCATTTGACAAACTACAGCATCAACCGAAGGAGCAACCGCTACGAGCATGGGAAAACGACGTAAGAACCCTCTTTGTCCACCCACTTCCACGTCGTAGTTAGTCAAATGATACACCCAAAGAAAACAATAGAAGGTGCTTGAACCCATCAACGCACAGCGAGATGTAACTATTGTATCTACCTGTTTCGTTCTTGCGCAAACCATGGTGTGGACGATTCTGAGTAGTACCATACACTTGCGAGTGTTTCGAAGTTTGAGGAGGGGTTGCTCTCATGACATGGGGTAGACATCGAAGTTGACCCTACCCAAACATTTTCAATACTTCGCCCGCTTGAAGAGGGGGCACGGTACAACATGTTGGTGTTGGTATGGCCGATCCTATTTCGCTGTAGGCACGTCGTAGGCAGCGACCCTTCACATGCAGTGACACAGGCGATTTCAAGGCGGAACAAAAGCTCCTCTCATCCGTTGTCCTTCCCCCCAACGTGTCCATATGGTCAACTCCTACGTGGATTTCAAGCGGGGCCGACGAGCTTCACCAAAGTGAAACGTCTGTAGGAACGGCACCTTCCCAGAACCAATCTCCAGAACGGGCGCATCACGGCGCGGGTTGCGTGTTCTTCACCCCACCCCATCGGCCCTCCGATGGCGCTACCACCGACATCACAACTGAAGAAACAAACGGCTTCCCCGGCAACGCAGCTTCTAAGGGGTCTACCGCAACCCCCACCACCATGCCGGCAGGTGGGGGAACAAGGGGCTGCAGCCCAAACTTGTCTACAGGTGAAAGAAAATGCGGAGACGAGAGAAGTGCGGTATCCATCGACGTCACGAAGCCAACGACGGTCGAAGGAAGTACGTGTACAGGAAAGAAAGAATCCGGAGGCTCTTGGGCTGGAGGCAGGAGGGTTGGGGGGGGGATGGGGAGTAAGTGGAGCCTCAAGGTTCTTCGACGAAGGTTGGCGGGGATGGGAGTGGACGTGCCTGCGTTGTGGCAAGACATCCACTCCGTGGTGATCAAAACCCTCATTGCGATCGAAGCTCAGGTGCAACTTTGGGTGTTTAGCAGTACCACCCCTAATTTGATTGATTGTGATCTGGCCGATTTGCTCTATGGGTGTGCCTCACTGTACATTTAGCTAGCTCTCCGCATCGACGAAACCCGCGTTGAACCTTCTGTACCTGGCACCAGATTTTTCGATCTTCTCCGTTTGTTCATTGACGCACGAACGGGTTGGTATCGTCGTATTTTGAAGGTATCTGCGGCTGTGGAGCTGCTGGCGATTCGCAGGGGAACCTGTTTCGAAGTGAGTCTCATGGAATAGTTTGATGCCAAGCACCAGTAACTTTTGTCCACCCTCGAGTCCCATTTTAAGGAGGGAGTACGCCGCTTACGGATTTCTCGTACGAAGGGATAGAGAATTACCCCGCTACACCAAGGGTCTCCGGGCAGGGCACACTTGAGACAACCGACACTTACAGATATCCAGAGCACAGGTTTTCCGATTTCCTCCCGCCAAGGTCTCACGAGCAATACCAATTTAACCTGCATACACACCCACTTACTACTGTGACTCAGATGTTTGGTTTTGACGTCCTGGTGGATCGACAGCAAAGGCCGCATCTACTGGAAGTGAACTTCGCGCCGTCTCTCAATACCGATAGCGATTTAGACTTGGAGATCAAGTCTAAGGTGAGGTATCGAGAGGGGGGAAGGGGGGACGACGCACTGTACTTGTCTGTTGCTTGCCTTGGTCGTTTGACCGTTGACCACGCACTCTTGTTTGAGGAAGCAACTGGTCCTACTACTTCGAGCAACCTCGTGCGTGTGGGCTATCTTTTCGGTTTTCGCCGCTTCTGTCGTGATGTCTTCGAACCCAATACGCTTATGTCGTTAACAATACGTCGAAACAGCGATTCCCATCTGAGAAAAAAAAAATTCACGTCACTGCTATTCAAGAACACCATCGCTAGTTAGCTCGTATTTGTTCGTATACGTCCTTTACTTGGGGGGGGAAAGACGTTTTATCTCTTGTATTAGACACGCAAAGGGGGTAGCGAGAAGTGAAGCCCTCTTTGGAGTTCGAGGGGTCCCCGCACATGCAACCATATCAAGGTGTACATATGCCCCATCTGCGTGCCCTCTGTTGTTGCCGGTAGATCTGACCAGTCCGTATCCAAACACACGAATACCCTCCCCAGTTTGCACGCGAATGGCAAACCTAACGTGGGGCATGGATACCCCTGATCTCCCAAAGGGACTCAAAACAACAACAGACTCGAGGGAAAACCCGGCCAACCGGATCAAACACCCTCGTCTAACACCCTAAACAAAGAAAACCGTCGCTATCACGGAGGATTCCAACGGCCGCACTTCCAAGACAAGACCAAGGCAGGACAGATTGAACCGGTCACGCTGATTACACACCCGAAGCAACGCTCTCGGCGTTTCTAGGCTCCAGCCGCGGGTGACACGCCGGCACAACGCTTCCTGCGTGACGTACCATGGTCATATATGCCAAGTGCTAAAACCACCACATAAACCAAACAGAACAAGAGAAACCACATCGGTAGGTCCATCAGAGCGTTCCGCTGGTACTCTAACTTCTCTCTGCCCAGGACCTTGGTCAGCATGTCGGCGTGCTGCTCTCCAGTCGGAACATACTCTGCAGTGATCTTGCCCGACTTGAATAGCTCGCGAATGAAATGGAACCGCACGTCGATGTGCTTGCTCCTCGCTGAGCTAAGCGGGTTCTCGAATAAGGCGAGAGTCCCCTTGTTGTCCTCAAGGACCTTGATCTTCGCCCCACTCGTCTCGGGCGCTATGAACGACAGAACGCCACGCAAAAACAACGCCTTCTTCACGCCCTCCCCGGCTGCCATATACTCTGCTTCCGAGGTCGTCTGAGCCGTCACTGGCTGCGTCTTGGTGGATGCACACACTACGGTACCACCTACGGTCACAGCTAGCCCGGTCGTAGAACGCCTGTCTACGTCGTTGTCAGCGTAGCTGGCAATGACAAACACGCTTAGGTCTAGTCCTCACCCCCGTACGTAGGTGATGCCGAAGTCCTTCGTGAAGTTCAGGTAGGACATGATCCACACAAGCGCGTTCCATATCCTCCCGGTGGGTGAGTGGGCGATCTTCTGGAGCTTGTTCAGAGGCAGGGCGATGTCTGGCCTCATCAGCTTCGTCCACATCAGGCATCCGATCGCCTCCCTCACAGGCTTATCCACCGCGGGCTCGTCATCTCTCTTCNTCCCCCAGATATTTCACCGGAAACTTCTTGTTGAGGGAAGCGAACAACTCCTCTCGCTATCCCTCGTCTGCCGCCACTAAGATGTCATCAACGTAGATCATGATGAGACCTACGACCTCTCCATCCACCACCTTCCGCAAGACAAGGGTCAACCCTGCACTGCTCGTATCCATTCTCGATGAGGGCATCGGCAGCTTCAAACCCCCACTCACGGCCACTCTG
>CACKRE030000425.1:2790-17379 GCA_902602495.3 Ectocarpus sp. CCAP 1310/34 | reverse complement strand
GGGGGGGGGGGGGGGGGGGGGGGGGGGGGGGGGGGGGGGGGGGGGGGTCCTTAAGGTACGGACAGCCGTCGCCAAGACCCTTATTCGCATCCAGCATCGAAGGCGTTCATCGCGGAGGTATCCTTGGTAACCCCCGGTCGGAACTCTTGGGGTTGAGGGGCAAGGCCGAAGGCTGGGTAGAACCTCGACCAACGATTAGTACACAGGATGCACAAAACTAACGTCACAAAACCGGGACGGGGTTCCGCCGACAGAAACGTATGGTTTCGGAAGCAACAGCAGCAGTTCAACCACGGGCCGATAGGGAAACCCAGCAACGAGATTACACGTGCAATTTTGTATAAGCTCCCCAGCCCATGGATGCCGAAATATTGCAGACTACAGCATTGTTGCAGCACCCAGGTTGCCTGTTTTGTTGCCTCACTTTCCACTCCACGAGCACACAACAAATAGGCTCTCTGTCCCTCCCTCTTCATGTTCGAAGTCAAGCCTCTGGAACGAATGCAATGCTTCCTGGGGTGGTCGGAAGGAGCGGATGGAGATGCAAACGTTGGGGCATTAGTGAAACACATGGCATGAAATGCCAAAGCAGTTGGTCGCGTCAGACTGCATCGAATCAATCCTACACGCTTGTTGTCGACCGTCCTCGTACGACATACTTCCAGCCCGTCATGTAGCTGTCGACCAGCCACACGTTTCGGTCCATAGTAATGTACTTTCCTGCTGTTCGTCGCTCTCTCAATTTCAGGGTTCCCAAGATGGCACCTCATATTTCCCCACCAACTGAGAATTTCGCTGAATTGGTTGATGAACTGCTGTCCAATTCGCTTTCCTCATGTGGAATTCCCGTGCTGTTGTTTGTACTTCGATAGAAGTGAAAATGATGGCAACAAGTGCCCCAAACCCTTTGATCGGAGGAGCGAAAACATCTATAGTCCGGCCCGACGACGGCTCAGCAAAGACGAACAATCACAAACACACGCGCGCGACGAGAAAGCTCGCCTTGGTTTGTCTTGTCCACAAGTTTGTCCACTGCGGTTGCCCTTCCGCGGTTGAAACTACTCGACAGCATCGGACACATCCGTCCATTGTGCACACCGCGAACACCTGCCGGCCGTCACCGCTGCCCGTCTGACTGCTACTGGCTCCTGCGCCAACGCCCTCGATTGTCTTGCTACCCCAGCCCCGAGTCGGCACATTCCCTGATGTGTGACCCAGAGGAGTTCTAGGCGTCTCGGCGAAGGGAGACGTTCCTGCCTCGGTGTCCGAAAAACCTACGACCAGTCCACGCCCGGCCCATGAGTCGGCACTCGGGGAATCCGCTGGGACGTGCCAACCACACAAGACCGATGCCACGAGCCCCGCGGCTGTTGCTGTTGCTACTGCAGCAGCTGCTGCTCCCGGCAGGACCCGTTTTTCCTGGTTTCCTACTTCGTCCCGGTCAAGACGAAGGCGAGACATTGTGTTGCTTTCGCCGCTCAGCTTTGCCGCCGGTCCTCCTTCTGCCGCCGGTTGTGACGCCGACGTTTCGCTGCGCAAACACACGTGCGCGTCTCGGTCGTCGCTAGAGAGACGAGAAAGGCCGCCACCTAATGTGTCACCAGCAGCAGAACCATCTGCCGCGGGATGCGAGTCCGCTGCCGCCGCAGCGTCGGAGATCGATGAAAGACGGTCCGATCGTTCGGAGGCTATGACGAGGTCGAGTATCCGGGTACCCACACGTTGGCTGCTGAGCCGCATGACCTCCACCACTCCTGTATCGAGGCCTACCGCAACATACACGCCGGCTGCCGAAGCACCCTGTTCCATCACGTCGGTTCTCGACGCCAAAGCCGGCATACTCCCGCTGCCGCCTTGAGGTCGATCTTCATGAGGCGGGCATGTGGTGAGGCCACGGCCACTCCCGTCAACGTTGTCAGAGTTTCCATCAGCCTGAGCTGTTGCTGGTGGCGCAACTCCTTCTCCGCTGCGAGACGTTATGCTCGTGGAGGGCATACTAGAGATCTCCGGGACGAAAACGATGGAGAGGCTCGTCACGGCGTCCTGGGCTTTCAGCTCCAGCAGGGGCTTCAAGTGCGGGCTCAAAGAGAACGGTTGGGTATCAGCAGCAACAACGCCTGGAGCGTTGGTCTGCTCGATGTTATCACATGTTCAGGAGGAGGAGATTGGTTGGGGAAAGTAAGAACAACCCGTCGTGCGATGGGCCATCTGCTTACATTGGAAGAGTGCGAATCAGGAACAGCCGTGCTGACAGGGTTCTTCCGGCATGATGGATACCTCGCCTTCCCAGACCGTTGAAACTCGATGCAGCGGATAACCTAGTTGGTTCCTGTAGTGGTGGTGACGTTGTCGACTCCAAATGTATCGACAGTTGTCGACAGATTTTCGGAAATTGCCGTGAGAGTTTTTGTCCGAGATTCAATATACTCGAAATTGATTGATATATCGGTCAAAACCCATGTCTGGGACACCACCTGGTCTCCATGACTAACAAGATCGGACCAATACGAATACACACCCTGTGCCTTCTTCCTTGTGAGAACAAAACTCTAGTTCGTGAGATATTCCACATTTATTCCAAATCCCATAATTCTCCCAACCTTCAGCTTTAGGGTGTCAAAATTTATTGCCCGAAACTTTCTGCCTGGCGTAAAGTGGGTCATCGGCATGGCTAGAATCCCGTCTGGCTAGAATCCTTTCAAAAAGTCATTGCCTAAAATATCATTGTACACATTGATGCGGTCGGACCGTGTAAGGAGAGCCAAGGCAGGCGGGGGCTTACACTGTCCGGCGTCTCCATGCTTTTTCGGTCCTCCCAATAGGCCGACTTCGATGGGCCCGTGCTTGGTCCTCGGACGGGATTTGGTGTGGCATCAGACTCGTCTCCATCTTGAGCCTGGGGTTGACGGGGGGTGGACTTGGTGAGGCGCGCAAGGGTCCCTTGGTTGATGTTGAGCGCTTACAAACGGATGTTCGTCCGCAAGGGTAACGAATAACTTTTTCACCAAAACTTGCCACCATAAAGGTAGCAACTTCAACAGAGAGCGGTTCGGTTTCCCTCCAGGTATAGCCGGCCAAACACCGTTCAAGCAGTGTTAGCGTACATCGACCTCGCTAACAATACCACCCGTTAGCCCGTCCCGAACCTCCGCTTCTACCAGCACGCACGCACCAGCCTTTCGAGTCCGGGCTCATCAGCTGTCGGGGTCGAGTGCCGTGACTGCGCAGCCGGAGACGAACAAAACACGTCACTCCGGGGGGTGTCCCCAGTCGACACCCCACCTGCCCAACCCGATTTTTCGGTCGTTTTGACTCCTTCATCCTTGCCCTTGTGTTGTTCTTGGTTAAAATCAATCTTGAGGACATGCACGCCGCCTTCCCGGGTCCCCATCACCACTTCCTGCCTTGGAAGCAATTTCGGCAATACCATCATACCACCATGTCAAAGAAGAGGCACATCTTCAAAGATAGTTTCAAACACAAGACAAAAATGTGCAGCACGCTCAAACGGTTGCTTCGTAAAGGACCCACACAAATCTCTAGCAGGAGTGCGTACTTTGCAGGTGGGGCTTCAAGGGAACAGGAACACCAGTTGATTGTCTGGTCCTACCGTGACATGAAACTGCTAATGAAGAGCAGTTGTTCCGTGTGCATATTCAGCCAAGGGGATCAACGGAGGTACCATGCTCACATTTTGTCTCCATCAATGTCCGCTATGCAGCACGAAGTGACATTCTTCGGGCAAGGGACCGACCACACGGGGTTAACGCGCCCGGTATCAGATTCTGGATCCCATCTGCAAGTACGCGGCGGTATCAACAAGACAACGAATCAGCTGGCAATCACTCTCAGTGGCGTGACAACGGAACAAATTGCCCAATTGCTCTCACATCTGTCGATGTCTTGGACACGTGGGAAAACACGCACAGTGGGGCGTAGTGCGGGTATGTGCCAAGCGATTTCACCCGTGCTATAGCGGGCACCTGCACCATATGGGAATGGGAGCGAATAGTGCAGAACGCGCTCCATTCAGGGTTTCACGTTCCACTACTCTTTTCAGGTACATAATTTTGGCGAGATATGTACGGTTGGATATGTGTGACTGCACGCCATATTCCAGCGGGGTAGGATGGCGAAGTAGCGTATCTTTTGTTTAGCGCAAGAATCTGCAGTGGCCCGTGACCCGAGGGAAGGGGGGCGAGAGACGGTGACCAAGTGGGGTGACCCATACGAGTTCAACATATGTAGGCTGGTTCGTTGCAGCTGGCAACGGCGACCCCTCCCCCCCACACTAATCTCCCAAAAACTACTCGCGTGTACAAATGCATGCTCTTGCCCACGAAATTTGTTGGGGCACGCCGCCGAAGACTAGACTGGGACAGCTGGGAACGAAACAAGCAGGGGCCACACAGATCGTACCCGACACACGGGGAAACTGTGGTCGTGTCGCGGCGTGTGTGCGCCTCGTCCCCAGAGTGCTGACAAAAACTCCTCTCTCCACTCGTCAGCTACAACTCCAATCGGCCCGGGCAAACAACCCACAAAGCTCCAAAGACCCCACTTGGAGCCTGGAGGGCTATCAATAGAGACTCCGTGCGCTCTGGGGAAGCGAGGCAGTACTGGTACGGTAGTTTAGAGTACCATATGACGTAGATGCACCCTCGCCCGGTCTACCACCGGCTTGGACTCTCGGTGTCTCTCACGCAGGTCAGTCTATGACGATACCGCTAGTCGCGACCTTGCCCAACTCCCCCAAACCCGCTCACGACCTCATTCTTGAGCCATTACGGTACCGATACTGTTTACTTGTACCGTACGGAGTGCGGAGGTTCGTTCACGCTTCCAGCGGCAGCAGCTGGTGCGTCTAGACATCTAGAAAATAGCGTGTCAGGCCCTGTTTATTTCGTGTTTCAGCTGTCACATACTGTTACCATGTTACTTAAGCTTGGAAAAGAGCCGGTCGTTCTTTGGTCTAGGACAGCAACACACTCGGCTGAATTCGATTGTGTGAGGGATGTGGACAGCCCTGGATACCTCACAAACTGAGACGTGGTTTTCTCCTCAAGTCGGGTACATGATATCGCACCACACTCCAGAGAGGGGGTCCAGGGATTCGCCAGTTACGCGTTCATGTAACCTACTGGAAGTACATCTCACGAAACTCGTATGCGTGGTTGATGAAACACAGGCTTCATTTCTCTAACGAAGCGAACAGGCCGGCATTTGAAAGCTAGACAAGGGGGTTGTGCGGGGGCGGCGTCGCGACGGCGTGGCTGTAGCTTTGCTTGCGGGCGAAGGGAGTACCCTTCGGCCATAAACGGGTACATAATAAGCCATGAAACGATCTTCGCAGGTTCTGCCTTCGTAGATCTGTTGCCGTGAAGTAGTGGTTCACTAGCAAGACAAAGAGAGACACTGAAACGCTAGCGGGCTTAAGAACTTTCTACACAGATTGGATCTTCGGGAAGCTTGCGATATTTACCCCACGTAGCTGACAAACATTCAATACAAAATCATGTTGGATCCGAAAAAGGGTGATGCTATTTAACAACACTGCGTGCCATCATGTATCGAGATCCCTACACGTTTCTCGGGGGGGAAGGGCAAGTCATCATTACAGTACTACTGCACGCTGCGTGAGTTCGTCGACAACCACCCTGTTGCCGCCCACCTCACGCCGTGTCAGTGTGGGGAATGAGTATTGTCTTACACAAGCAATAGCCTGTGGCCGATATGCACAGTGGAGTCTTGCCTCACTTTAGGTCGGCCGGCCTGATGTTGAAAATGTGGCAGACGCCTTCCTCCGTGCAAGCGATCAGCTGCTGGTCGTCGCCATACCCCAAGAACAATTTTCCTAACCCTAGCGCGGACAAGGTGCCAAGCCCTGACGACCACGCGGGAATATATGCGTATCGTTACGTGCAGCAGTGATTATATTCGTTGCATAGATGTCAAGCTTCGGTAAACAGATCCACCGCTGGCTATTTTCTTACGCTTCATTTCGTGAAAGTTGCCTCTTGTTTCTCAACGGAATATTTCGCGATTGCGCGTCTAAACTGCTGGAGAACCACCTCTTTGTACAGACCCGCATGTTGCATCTTATGCAACCTATGGTACCAAATTTGCCCGAACTTAAGAATGGGGGTGGTATCTTATGCAACAAATGGTGTCGAAGGTGCACGAACTTTAGAAGGGGGGTAATGCCTTATGCAACATATGGTACCGAAGGTGTACGATCTTTAGTGTACTAGTACTTATACTTCTTGTACTGGTGTACTGCCCGCCGCTAATCCGATTGAGCTGCTTCAAGTTGTACCACAAGAATGATATTGTAGTACCAAATACGTAAAAAAAATGAGCGCCGCGGCCACGCTTACCCGCAAGGCTACAACTATTTCTTTTCGTTCCAGCGAAATGCTGCCCAGTGCTGACCCTAACCCTAAGTATTGAAGCACGCCTCTGTTAACCATTGACCCAGCAGGGAACAAAAGACAGGATGACAGACGAAGACGTCAACGGACGGCCAACCATGTGCATACCTGACGCCATGAAGTAAGGCCCCGGTGTGGGATGTCCCACCTTGAACACAGCCAGCGTGCCATCGACCCCGCCAACGGCGAGCTCTCTCTCTGCTTGCGGGTCGTTATCAACGTCCCCAAGAAGCACCGCTGCGGACCCGGATACCACCGGTGCACCCTCAAACACCGTCGTTTGTTGCCGTGACTGGCAAACAGTCCGCGCTAGCACGCTGTCCTTGTAAAACCGTGGCATGCCTACTGCGGGCACTACGATGTATCTCCTCTCTCTCTCTCTCTCTCTCTCTTGCACATACACACCCGGGCGTTTACACAGCACCGCAGTTGCCTCTCTGTTCCAGCTTGGGTTGGTACTACAGCAGCAGCACCCTCAGTAGCATACACACCCAGGCAAGCAGCCAGTGCGACAACGCAACTGGGACCAGGGGGGGGGGGTGCATGGACACGGACGAACTCAAAAAATATTTGGGCAGGGCTGACACTCGACAAGTAGATGTTTTCATGTTTTCATCACGAGATCGGTAGATTTCAAAGCCCAGGATGAAATCGCGACAGACTCATAGCTTGCCATGCCTAAATGTGTTTATACTATCCTCAAGCAACATATGCACAGGGCTGCTGTCTGTTCCTCCTTTCTGGAATGGTTGGGAGCACTGTCTAGCTCTGCAGAAAAGAATATAATACGAGGGACCAATCACAGCCGCCAGGAACACTGACGTACCGGGAAGTGTCTAGAATCAGTATTGTTTTGGCAAGCAACTGACAGCTGCCGGTCTCTTCCGTGCAACCGTAACTACAAGCAGCAGCTTCAACCAGCTGCCCCAACCGGGACATCGGGCCATGATGATCGCTGGTCGGCCTGGTCTTCGTACCAGCACCGCCGTGGGACCAAGATCACACAAGGAAATACACAACCATACCTCTTCAAGAGGTCACTGTGCACCAGTGACATCGTACAAAGCGAAGGCGAGGATAAGAAGTGAGGGAAGGTGGGTGCGGTGCACTTGGGATATTGGTCGCTGTGGGGTGCGAGCGAAGATTCTCGAATAGGTTGGCCCCAAATGCATCCTTGCTTCGACAAAGAAGCGAACGACACGCCAACATCCCGTGATCCATCGTGCGCGATGGGCGGCGCATGTGTGCCTCTGTCCTGGGGCGTGGGCAGAGAGGGGTGCTTTTGTCCTGTGTAGGGGTCGGGAAACACGGCGAGCGTTGCCGTACCTCGTGGTATATTTCTTCTTGTACGGCAATAAGGCCGTGTGGTTGGAATGCACAGCAGCAGCAGGTGGTGCGTCATGGTGTTCGATGCATATGAACGGGCTGGCAGCCGAACCCAAGTGCCCCAGGCAAACAAGCAGTAGCCAAGGCAGAGCCCCCCCCAACCCTCCGCTCCTCTCGTACGTGCCCGTGAAGTCGCAACCTTTTCCACCCCAAGCCTTTCTCCTTCGCAAGGCAGTCCCGAGATTCGTATTTTTCTGAAACTACAGCAGCAGTGTTCAGACGGCAGATGGGAGAGAGGTGATTGATTCTGTCGGATCGACACGACATGACAGCGGAGCGGTATTTTTCGTTGATCTGTCGTCAGGAGACGACGCACGGCCCCTCGCAGATGGTCCTAGGGCCAAATTGGAACAAGAATATACATAGTCTTGTGCATTATTTATGTTTCCTCCGGTGTCGCGTCCGCGCCCGCACCATGGAATTAATACGAAAAGCATGCGAGCTCACCGCGCGCGAGACCTCTGTAGTCTAATGCTCACTGCTGTATGTCGTAATTTTGCCGAAGCAACTGGATTTAATGGAGCAGTGTAGTCGGGTCTCCCAAACCACGCCAAGACGGCGATTTTTTTTTCGCGGATGATGCGTAGTGCGTCATGCCGGAAAACTTGGTGTTTTTTGTTCAGCCCTCTCCGCCCATGGCACCGGCATTGATCATCCTGCTGTGCGCTGCTGCTGTCCCTGCTCCTTGCTAGCCGTGTAACGCGGACAGGTTGAGCAATCCAGTCTTTTCAGCTTCGGGTACAAGCGGCAGCATCATTCTTTGTGCGTATAGCAGATAGCGGGGTTGGAAGCAACGCACACCACCGCGGCGCTCCCGCAAGACATGCCTTTGACGAGAAAGCAGGCCTGGAGAAAAGTGCGGGTGGTGCGTCATGAGGTGGGTCGGTCGCGCGCCTACTGCTGCTATGAACATGTCAAAATAATACGGTAATGGCGCCGCATTGACAGTTTGTTGTACAAACCGTTGTGCCGCTTCGGGGGGCCGCTGTGTGTCTGGTTCAACAGCCGCTGCAGACTGTTCTGTTGTGCATTACAGTATCATAGTGGCAGGATCTCCCCCACCTCGACACGTGTATGTAGTGCCGATCGATCGACATCCCATGTGATTTTTTTCCGGTCCTCTCAAGTATGTGTACAACTCCCCCCCCCCACCCCCCCCGGTGTTTGCCATCGGGATTGGGTTTTCGTCGCTTGGCAACGACGTTGTAAAACAAGCCAATTCACTTCGTGAACTCGGCAACCAGGTTACCGTTTTGTTTTTTTACCTCCTTTTTTTTTTTTGGCGGTAACCATAATGGTGGTCGAGTAGATAATGTTGTGCGGGGTGGAGAACCCTCGCTCCGCGCAAGGGGGATGATCGCACCACGTTGTGTTAAAATGGTCAAGCACCCTCGAGGCAGTTACACAGCGCTTACAACTCTGTCTCTGGAAGTGAAAGCACCAGAAAATAAATTAATTCATACGCAGCTGTCATCCGTACGCAAGGAAGTAAGCACAAGATGCCGAACACCCTTAGCAGGATGCAGCGCACCCTTCATGCGACTCGCCGAATATCTCACGGCGCTTCGCGCTTGGTGATGTGAGAGCCTGGTCCGGTGAGAACCCGGCGTGCTCCGTCCCGGCTTTGTAGGGATGCGAGGTCAATGGTCTAACGACTACGGCATGCACGACTATGAGTACATCCCCCCCCCCGGTAGTGCTGTAGGCACGTGGCGCATGCATACATGCATGGATGCCATGCGTTCTGCCAGTCGGCAGAGGTGGGCGGTTCCAGTAGTGTACGCAGCAAAAATTGAATAAGCAAACATACGGGATAAAATATTCAATCCGTGCTTTAGGGTTGATGCACCCCGAAACATTCTACCCGAGTATGTCTTGTCCATTCGGGGCTCCATGTTGTGAGGTAAATATATAGCAGTAATAGTGGATGTATACCGTGTAGACTGTGATCCCTCGCGATATTTTCTACTTCAAATTAGATTGTTCACTCGCCTAGGTACATATTTATCTCGCGAGAAGAGTTCCTTTCTTTCGCTCTCGTCGTGTGTTCCGAGTATGTATGCGCGATCCACCTGTAGATGGCGATTTTCACCGAAGAGAGAGATTGGATTGCAACACGCGCTCTAAAGTCAGAATGGTTCTGTCGCGAGGTTGTCAACAGGTCCACCTGAGCGATGGGAATGATGAGGGATTGGGGCTTTTCGATTGCCGTACAGTAGTCATGTTCCTGTTTGCGGTGGCCTGTTATGCGGGATACCTAAAATAGCGGTTCCGAAATCTGGTGGCACGGCTGCACCCAATTTCTCACCAATATCGGTTATCAACCCAAGTCTTGAGGTGATTTACTTGCACATAGAACAGTCCAAATGGAGAACAAGTTTTCATTGTGTGTTCGTTAATTGAAAAACGTGTATATGTTGTGCTCTCTTCCTTGTTCCTCCTGCATCTACACAATCGAATTACCTCTCCAATGAGATCTAGGCATGTTCTCTCAAGATTTCGACGCGGCTCTTGTTACGCAAAAACTGGCTTTTTCCCAGTTTAGCGGTTAATACCCGCTGAAGAGGCTTAGCGGCGATGCCCTGAATAGCAGTTATTAAATGTCGTGACAGACACTACATGTATGGAAATACGTGTAAACTATTCCGAACATAGATGGGGGCTGACATTAGCCGGAAAACCTGCTGCACTAGAGTGGTGTTCTTATGACATTCTATGTTTCTCTTTGCAGCTCACCGTCCGTAGTTTCACATGTTCCTCATCTTTGGGCTGCAGATAGGTTCTAGTTGCATTCGGAATCCAAACAAGGTGTCACTTGGTTTCTTTCGACTTCCAATTGGCTGGTAAAATACAAAGATGGTGCCCGCCGACCACGCTTGTCGTGCCGAAGATCACAGAACAGTACACACTCTACCGCTCCTAGATTATCGTGTGGATAAGTTTCCGCGGAGTCGTTCTCTTCGGTCAAGTTAGCAACGAGCACAGTATCTTGATGGGGGCAGCAGCGCTCGCTGAGGGCACGAGTGCACAGCGGTAGTTAAATGGCGTTGTGTATCCGACACGATATGGTTTCACCGTATTTAACACAGCAGGCATGGTCGTACAGGAGCGGTTTGTGATTTTCTTTCCTAGCCCGAATCTCCTTGCTTCCCGAACGATGTCAATGTGCATTTTTTGTCTTGCAGGTTGGGTCTGGCGAGACAAAGGACGATGAGGCCGCTGCGGCCGCCGCCGCCGCGTGCGCCAAGAGGCCAGCTAGCGACTGGATCCGCCAGATGACCCAGCGACCACAGCAGCAGCTGCTGCGGGAGCCATCTCCGCCGCCTCGTACCCCCGCCGCCCGCACGGAACGCAGTGACAGCAGTGACAGCGCTACGCGGTCCCCAGAGAGAGCGGGAGACGCCTTGGATAATTGGAGGCTCCCGAAGGAGAGAAGGCATCCCTCGGCGCGTCCGGGCGCTTCTGCGGCCAAGAGGCAGGCGGCGGCTGCCTGCGTCCGCGTGGGCTCTCGCGTCTCGTTCAACACGGTAGTAGCGGCTATCCTCATCCCCTCCGCGAAGGACTTGCACGCCGCGGCGAGGCAGGAACTTTGGTAAGCCTGCCTTCCTTCGTGTTGGGGTCTTAGGGGAAGGTTGGTTGTAGTGAATTGACTGCTTGGTTCGCACACCATGTGCAGACGAAATCGGTGCGTACAAGAGGCCAGCCGCTTTCGATAATACAATATTCAATGTATTAGTACATTCAATGTATTAGTACAGTTGCATGCCGCGCGAAAAACAACACGGCACCGAGATTATCTCACCTTAACCCCACTCCTCTTGTTGTCGTGTTGTCTTGGACGCCCAGGTGGCAAGAGACGGACTACCGCGACTTCCGGATCAACTTCATTCAGTTTATGCGTACTCCGCCGGCCGCCGCCGCCGCCGCCGGAGAGAGTCCCGAACTGGTGCCAGTTGAAATCGTAGCCGAGTCCAAGTCTAGTCAGGATGAGGAAGAGGGGAAAGTGATGCAGGACGACGAGGAAGTTCAACAGCCCGTGGTTGTCGATGCTGCGGTGTACGAGGACGCGAGAGCGACCGAAAAGGTGCGCGCGTGGCCCGTCGAGAGCGAGCCCGAGTTGGCTCTGCCGCCTTCCGGACTTCTCGCCAAGCAGTCGTCCGCCACGTCGCCCTCGTCGTCGTCCGCCAGCCTCTCGGACTCGGACACCTCGCCGCCAACACCTGCGTCGGAGCCGGGCACCCTAACGACGTCGTCGGACGGCGGCGAGAGCGACGAGTCTGTCGAGACGGCCGCCGACATCTCGTGTTGCCCGGCCTTATCGAGCTTGCCGCCAGTGTCCCCGGAGCCGCTTCCGCCGTCTTCGACATACGAGGAACAGAGCGTAACATCATTATCATCGACGACAACATCTGTTCCCGCAGCGGACATCGCTATGGGGCGCTGGCAGGATGATGAGGAAGTCGAACGAGGAGGCAGCGGCGTGCAGCACGGAGGCAGCAGCCCTTCCTGCAGCCTCGGTTGGTCCTCGACGGATGAGGGCAACACCGCGGACGAAGACGGTGAGGGAGACGACGACGACGAAGAGGAAGATGAAGAGGGTAACACCATCCGCGCACGGCGCGCCTCCTCCAATCTCGAGACGGCAAGGCGGGGCGGCGGCGGCGGTGGCAGCGGCCTCAGCGCCCTCGTGTCAGGGGACGACTCGAGCGACGGTGGCGATAGCAGCGACGGCGGCGAGGGTAGCGGCGGGCACCATGACCGGCCAAGGGCGCTCTCGCTCGACGGGTGGTTCACCTGCGGCTTAGAGAACGGCGTGAACGCCAAGTCCTACGAGACCCACGACCACGCCGGCCGCCTGCGAGACCTCGTCAAGCTGGTGAGCGTGTGTTCTGCAATGGCGGTGTTTTGTCGATGGGGTTGTGGGCGAGGCCACGTTGGGTTCCGGGGCGAATCATGCCCCCGGCCGGCCTTTTGTTTGGCAGCTGGACGGTTGTGGCAGTGGTGTTAACCCTGCCCTCCCCCGCTATAGTGTTCGGCTCGATTTCAACGTCATGACGTTTCATGTCAGCCGCCACGGATAACCGACCTCCGCCCATCTCCTCCACTTGCCCGTGTATTCGTCTTGTTTTCACGGAGCAGGCTCCACTCCCCGCGGTGTGCCCAACCCCGCCGCTAATGGACGCGAACGCCAACCAAGAGGTAGACCTCAACGATGCCTTGCGGCGACTTGGCGTGACCTTTAACGTTAGCGTCAAGGGTGGCGATAGCGTTTCAAGGAGGCGAAAATCCCTCGATGATGTGGGCGCAGGCGGGGAGGACGGCGGAGAGACCAAGTGCCATGCTGAGGGAGACTGCGACGACGATATCGCGAGGGGCTTGTCTCCCTCAGCGGCGGCTGCCGCTGCTAATCGTAAAGTTTTAGAATCGTCGTCGTCGGAAAAGATGCAGCAGCAGCAGCAGCAGCACGTTGGGTTTGAGAACACCGCCAGCTTGACGGCGCAGATCGACATTCGCGTGTCGTAAGGAGATAACACACAGGCTGCGTAAAGGGTTGTAAATGTGGTCGTCAAAAGTTTCACTTGGCGTGGTTGGCTTCCTTTTCCCCCCACCACCACGACCAGCCGTGCACATTTGGCGAGTCGTGGAGGAACGGGGAGTAGACGACACGCTGTGCGATTATCACTCGCAGAGGAATGGAAGAAGGGATGTAAAGCCTACCAGTACATATTTTTAGACAATCAGTCTGCCCCTCCTCCCCGATGCAGTACGTCGTTTGTCGTGTAGAGTGTGCAGCCTCCCTCATGCCCGATCGAGGGGAATTTAAGGGCAAGAGGGATGTGATTGTTGCCATTGTTAGGTGTTGGAGTTTATAGAAGACTGGTAGGCCGGCGGGCATGGTGCCAAGGGCAGTACAGCACGTAGTATCCGTGGAATGCTCGTGCTGTTCGTCGATTATTCAGCTAAGGGTGAAAGATCGCTCGCCCCAGAGTCTTGACGGAGATGGTAAGAGAAGTGGAGCGAGTGTTTCATCGGCGTGGAGCGAGTATTTTGCCACGGGAGGAGAGAGTTCGACACGGGATGGGTTGGATGTGTTGCTGTTTTCTAGCGGGTGGGGGGCGGGGTGCACCGGTAGTACCTTTTTTTGTTTTGTGGGTTTTTTTGAGGGATCGGGTGGGTGGAACGGGGTGCGTGGTGCGAAACGAGGAATTGTGTGTCAGCTCCTCTGGCTGTGTTGTGCTCGGGCTAGATTTGTAGTTTCTTATGTTGTGCAAATCGGATCAAATCCAGTCAGTCGGTGCGTCAAGAAACGCGTACAGGTAGACTCGTGTCATGGTGGTATGCACACGACGGTTGACAAGGGAAATGGCTGTGCTTACTTTCGCTGTGACAGTATCGCATGTGCCTCTGGTGAAGGCGTGTTTTGTCTTGGACACACAGGACTCAGAGAGCGAGAGAGAGAGAGAGACACAGACACAGACAGACAGAAAGACAGGAAGACAGGAAGACATCGTTCGGTCCTCTCAGGAGCAGCATGTCTTCGTTCTTCGTGACGATGGTGTCGAAGCGCCGGGCCACTTGTGTTCCTTGTGCTACGGCATGGCCCAGTGCTTCTCTTCGCTTTGCGTTGGCATGAGGCATGCTATTTTTTTGGGGGGGGTGTTCGTTTTTGCTCTGGGTTGTGTCATTGGTAAATACCATAGGGAGGGCCGCGATCATTGTTTCGTAGCTATTGTTTCGTGTACGGGCACGGACGGGTTACCTAGGGGGGGGG
>CACKRE030000424.1:26481-41041 GCA_902602495.3 Ectocarpus sp. CCAP 1310/34 | reverse complement strand
GAGGAGGAGGAGGAGGAGGAGGAGGAGGAGGAGGAGGAGGAGGAGGACGACGACGACGAGGAGGAGAAGATGAGGAGGGGGTTCAAACTAACCCCGTTCACCAATGACTGGCACACAGTACAAGCGCGCCGTCAACGAGACTGTCTACGTGGCGCGCGATACGGAGGATTTGGTCTATAGGGTGGTGGACCGGGTGGTCTACATCGCGGTGGACAACCGTGAAGGACTAGGACGCTTCGCCCTCCTTGTCAATGAAGGAACGCGGGAAAGAATTCCTGGTGAAGGAGGCCGCCGAAGACTTGGTCAGGCGCAGGAACCCCCTGGAGTGGAGACCCGGTGCGACGAAGGGCTGTCACTGGACACGAACCTCCGGCGGTTCATCCTCCATCTAGTGACAAAGTTATGGTCATGATTGGTTCATTGTATCGGTTCTCAGCGGCGTGTTGACTGGGACGCTTTAGAACCCGAATGATACCATAGACAGAGCCAACAGGAGTGGTGGCGGCACAGATCCGGAGAGCAACATGAAGACCAGCGAGCTGATGTCGATCAAAGTGCGCGTGGATACTCTGCGGGACGTGTCGCTGGCTGTCTTCACCAAAATCCTCATTCAATCCACCCTCGGAGCAAACTTCTAGTCAGACCGACACGACGAGTCCATCAAGGACTTCGCCGCAGAACCTGGGTCGCTGAGCCAGCTGCATTTTCTAGGCGGGTTAGGATGTGTCGCCCACGACGATCTAGAAGTATAGGGGTGCTTGTTCACGGGAGATACTGTGAGAGAGGGGCATACCTTAGCACCGTCGGCGGAGCGTATGCATGGTTCCTGGGAAGAAAATTTTAACGTCGTCAGCAAGTTGTTGACATGTGTGCTTACCGATTGGGCCGCCGGGTAACCTCCTCGAAGCATATTAACCATGTACACTGCAAGGATGCAAGCTCTTGCAAAAATATCCTAGCCAGTGGTCCCCCAACATCACACACAGCCTGAAAAATCTGAGCGTTCGTGACATCGACAGCGAGCCCGCAGGAGACATGCCGTAGGCGCTGCGTTTCGCTCTGGCGCCATGCAAAACGTTTGTTCATAACATGCCACCGGTGATTATCGTTGGATGTGGAATCAGGGACGCGGCCAAGTATGGGCGGGTAGGTCTGCACTTGTTGGACACGACATTCTTCAGCCACGCAAGGTTTGACGCCCGTCTTCTCAAGCACGAACTCGGTGCCGACAGCGGCCACAGTGCAGTGCGAAGGACCCTGAATCACTGCCATTCATTCTTCCAGAACGCGAGGAATCTGGGAACACACGTCGCATCTAAATTTTACCACCGGCGGCGTCAGAGACGGGATGAAACTCCTTAAGCAGAGGGTCCCATTGGTGGAGGACACACGAGAGGAGAGGGAGGACACATGGACATGTCTATGGGGGCCATGTCCGCCAACGGGTGCCAGAGCGTGATGGAAGTCATTGACAAAGTCGACCCCGGTTTCGTCGAATGAAACCTAGACCGTCTCACGGAAGCGAAGATCGCTTCCACGCTTTTCGAATTGGATGGCATCGGTGGAGAAGAGCACCTGCTCGGCAAAACGCCCGAGGAAGTCACAGAGGGTGCGAATAGAGGGTGCTGACGCTGTTGGAGGCGCTGGAAGAGGATGACGTCGATTCCAAAGATTTCGGCGTCTTCAGCTTGGCTACGCACTGGCACAACGGAGACACCCTGCACCCCGAGGAATTCTTCGGACTGGTTGGCGAGACCACCTGCTTAAGACCGAGCGTCGGAAGAATGATGATCCAGCTCCCGACAATGGGAAAGCAGCCGGAGTCCGCCGTAGAATCTTTGTCGGCAGTTTGCATGGAACACGGCATAGAGGGCGCACAAGTTGTGCGGTGGTTGGCGGTGACGGTACTGGTTGGGCGGCCTTTCCTCAAGAAAGCCAACGGAGAGAGCTAGAATAGATGGGAAAGTTCTCAGCCAAGGTGTACTATTCGACACAACACGCGAAGAAACCAGGCTGGCGTTTTTCGGGCTGCATAATGTTGACGCCAACGCCCATCGGACCGCCCAGGACATGCTGGCCATCGCGCACGTCATCGAGCTTAGATTCACTCTGGACGCCATGTGCCTCTATGAGCTAGCTAACGATCATTGGACCACGAAAACGGTGAGCCATCTTTATTGAATGGTACCACAGTCATTCAACTTTGCGATTTGTGAGCATGTGGTCGTTTCAGTTTTGTTTGCTTGAAAATTTGGGAGCTAAAGATGCCACACTTCCTAGTTTTACACCACACTCATCACCGATAGCTACAACGCGAGACGTTCCGACCGGTTAGCATGACAAAAATGTCCAAGGAGGGAGAAGTGTCTTCCAACAGGGACATCAGGAGAATGCTGGACGAGAGACCTCGCCGGCTCAGCGGGGGATCGAACACCCCCTCCGATGCCAGCAGCACGACCGATGAAGACCGTGACGTTTAGTTCATCCGAGTGGACAAGGGGCTGAAGATGAAGACGAAGGAACTCGAGGGTGGAGGACGAACTCCGCCTCCCTATCTCTGGCGCATGGTTCGTGGCAGGCCCTGCCGCTGGCGCCGTACCTGCCACCGGTTCTTCTACTGATGCGGCACCCATGACTGAGACTTGCTGCTTGAACTACAACCGTTGCTGCTGGCGCTGCTGCCTCGAGCGTCCCCAAGAGCGCGCACCGGTGACTGACTCTGCAGATGGTACTACACCCGCTTCTAGCGCGGCTATCTCGAAAAAGTCCAAGCAAGAGGCCTGGGTCCGTACAAGAAGGTGAGCGCGGTCATGAGAAGAGTTGGGTTTAGATATGGGAACGTTCAAAACTTTCGAGAAAAAAAAACACTTATGGTTGAGAATACCCTTGCCCTGTCATGAGTAAAGGTCCCTGAAGTGGCGAATAACCGCTCACCAACGGAGGTAATTTCGCTCTTATTGCAATGTGGCAAGGAATGGCCAAGCGTGGCTGACGTTAGTCGGCCTAGGTAGGTTGAAAGGTGGGAGTTAGCTTCAGGGGCTCGCTTCCACCCTCCGGCTAGTCACAGCAGACGGAGGGTCTTTTCGTTGTAAGATCTTCAGACCTCGAGAACGTCGCTTCGAGGGTCATGGATCTATACGGTTGATTGTGCGTCCCTACTACTGGGAAGATACCAATATCCTGGTTTCCACATGGTGTACAAATCAAATACAGACGCCTCGGATTACCGACGAGGCCAAACGTGAAGGGGTGGAGGCGATGGTGAAGGCGATTGGCGAAGCCTGCCAGCGGGCCAAGGTCAGGACCGAGGTCAGCCGCGAGAGAGACGGTGTTCATCACTACATGGCTTTTGCCCAGCAGCCAAGCTTCGAGGTTAGGTACTTTGGAAAGAACGACGCCGAATTCGCCCCAGGGGCATGGTACGCCAATAGCAAGCATTCCACGGCCAAAGGCTCCGTGGTCTTCCACAAACTACATTAGTTGGTTTGGTACAGGACCAGGCCGAGGATTTCCAGTGGAGTTCGCGTCGCGACATGAAGGAAAAAGCACGCGAGGGAATGATAGTTTTACTGGAAGCGACCAAGAGGCTGTAGGGTCAAGGCATCAGATCATAGCCTCCACGTCGTGGCAGTATAGATTGTCGGGGGTTTCCATTTCTTCGGCGGCATTAGCGGAGACAACGCCAAAACGGTACCGCAACCGCGAAGAAAGCGACAAGCAAGCCTGAGGCTGGCGTACATGATGCATGCTTTACTGCACGTGTGAGACGGAAGCAAGTCGAAATGTTGCTTGAGGCCCCGGTGTCTTCCCACGGAGGCTACCGTGCCCACGCACGGTAGTATGAATGTGTCTGGGGACTAAGTTAACCCAGGACCGATGCGGATGACATCAACCTTGATCATCACACACCCACATGCTCGTTCCAGCACAGGATAATATATGCAGACAGTACCCACATGTGCGTGCTCTCTCTCTCTCTCGAGGACCCCCGCACTTGGACCCCCAATAGCATACCCCCCCCACACAAATATGTACTCTCCATATCGGATCTTGTATCCAAGTTCCCCAAACAGCCCCCCTGCTTGGTACAATATACGATCTGGAAGTCTTTTATGAATAATCTTCAAACCAACACAGAAACACAAATGATCAATAAACATCCTCTACAACACTGGCTACGCAGTAAACACAGTGCGTCTCCATCACTTTATCCACAAACCCAATGTGTTCTCGCCCCTGGAACTAATCTCAAGCCGTCAACACAAAGGGTCACCCTCAGAAAACTACCCAACAAGTATCTGCGCTACATCAGCAAAGGGGCGGAACGGTGTCGGACAAATAAATCTGGAAAAAACGATTCAAAAAAGTTGACACAACATCCTCGAAGAAAACGGAGTTTCAACTTCTTGACCAATCAAAACGAGCATTCGGAAAGTACGAAGACCCCAACCATTACTCGTCAAAACCTGTCAAATTCTTCCTCCAAAATAGCGTCCAAGGACCAAATCCTCAACAGGGCGCACATGCGAATCGGTGCCTCAACTGTTGCCCAAGAAACCATAGAAACCATAAATATTCATGAAAACAGCCCCCCTGCTGCAGCATCTCCCGAAAATATATATGAATCTGTGCCTCCCTTCTGTCACTGGTTTTGGCATAGGACAACCCATGCTGTCGCACCTGCGTGTGGTAGGCGCTCGCGCCTTCCTACACTCAAGCATCATCGGGACAAGCTGCGGGACCGCGGGTGGAAAGGGCGGCTGATCGTCTACAGCAAGGACAGCCGGGCCTAACGTACTACCACAGCTGCACGAGCCAGGTGGTGGAAATCCGTAACGTTACTTTTATCGAAAAACCGGATGCTCGCCTCCCTGCTGCCGCTGCCGACCGTCATGAATCACTCATGCCTCCACCTATCTGCTTCCCCCGTCCTACCCTTGTGCGAAGATGTAAAATCCCGAGAGCTCCCGTCAAACCAATCGGCTACCCGGTGCTTCCTCCCGGGATTCATCCGGGATGCCGTAGTGGACAAGTGGTCTTGAATCACCTCCAGCGCTGTATATCGCCTTCTCAGCTTCTGTCGGTCCCGTCCAGACCGGAGGGCGTAAAACGTGGCCGCACCGCCCCCACCCCTTCCGCCTGCAGTAGAAGGTGAGACCCCGCCCGTTCCCGTAGCCTGTTCTCTCAGGGAATGTCACCATGAATGCGTGCCCCTCTCGGCCGGATTCAGAGAATGAGGCCGTCCTGAACCCCCACCCCAGCTTCTTTGCTAGCATAGCCCCTAGCATGATGGGCCCTCCACCCCGGGCAAGACCGGTCACGACCCCCTTGACATGGCACAGGGCGTCGGGGGCGAAACATTTGCCGCGTGGGCTCACCTCCGAGTTGCCGTCAGGCACTAAGGCCGCCTGGACCAACATCAGCCCCAGACATCTCACCCCGGCACCGTTATCCCCCTTACAAAGATCCTTGTATTGACCCGTGGTCATCACTGACCTTGGAGTTTGTGTCCTAGGATAGGGAGAAATTGTCTTAGTAGAGTTCCGACTGATCATTTCTTGCAAGCCATCGCTAGATGGCCGCGCCGCCCACGCCAATTTTAACACCCGGTCTAGGAAGTCTTTAGGTAGTGCATCAAATCCTGTGGTCAGATCATAGACTGCTCTGATGGTCCTGCCCCAGGCGGTATCCGGGCCGTGGAGGCGTAAACAGAGGGAGAACACGCCCCAGTTGGCCTCCCAGTACGCCAGGATGTCAGTGGACGTCCAGTCCCACGTCCCCCACCCTCGGTCATAGGAGGCCGGTTGAGTGCTCTGCCACACCTCCCTGGCGGCGTTGCTATCTTTCCCGACGTTGAAAGTGAGGGCGAGCGGTCCGTTCGAAACGTCGCGGTTCACGGACGCCACTTCATAGGCAGAGAGAATGCCGCCGACGGCCCTCGCGGCCTCGGCGGTTGAGCGCCCGAAGTCAGACAGCGCTGAACCAGCTGCCCAGATCCCTCTCGCTACAACACGACCTGCCGTTACGATGTGTTCCGCCACGGGAGTGCTTAAGCCCGCCACGTCGGTCCACTTTTGACCGATCCCCCGCGCTGGAGTCCCCGGGCTAAACACGGTGTCCCGGCTGTCCACAGCTGACCAGTCGTCTCCCCAGCTCGGAGCGCGTCCCGGCCGCCCAGCAGCCGGCACACCGCCGCCCTGGCCCCTGGGTGCTGGGGTGTACCCGCCGGTCATTGAGATGCGCGTGTTCCCTCGGCCAGACGCGACCCATCCGACATATCTCTCTCTTCGGACCATTCCCTCCTTCATTGCCTTGAAGGGGGGATATGACACCCAGCTCCCCCTAATGAGACTCGCCAAATTTCTGAACTTGAGGACGGCGGACACCAGGTGCCCAGGTACGGCCCTAGTTCCAGACGTAGCATCTATGGATAGGACTGCCCGAACCTTAAAGAATTTGTACCTGTACACCAGCGCCCCGTCCTGCTCATACAGGTCAGACCCGGTGGCCAGCGACATGACGCTGAGGACATGTCCGAGGGGTATCCTGTCCCAGCTGGCGGGCCACCAGCCCACCGCCCCCGCCAGTCCACCACAAAAGCAGGGTCCTGGACCGCTCACTCTATCGCCGATGACGTCCTCGACTATGAAGTTTAACAAGAAGCAGGTATACCCAGTTAGCACCCCTTCGTCAACCCCAGAATACATACCCGACCTAGAGATGAGAAATTCCTCGGATGCCTCAAACCCTTCTTTTTCACCCTCCGTTAGGCTCTCCAACCTTACGGTGAGGCGGCAGACGTAGGCGAAACACTCGTAAATAGCTCTGGTTCCAGTAGCGAACACCACGGGGAGGAGGTGCCTGAGCACCACAGCAGGACCCGAACACGCCCTCCATAGCCCCACGACGTACGGCATGCAGAGTGACCTCAGGTCCTCATTGGTGAACCTGACCGACTCTAGGCACGTAACGATAGCAGCCCGCCCGTCTTCGTTTTCAGCTGAGCGGGTGGTCTCAGCCCTTGAAGCGTCCGAGGACCCCAAGGACCGCTTAAGCCCGGCGACCAGGTTGATGGCTTCCTGGCTATTTGGGTTCAGGAACAACGGATTCTTATCAGCAGCCGTGTAGATGGTGGCGAATGATCCGGCAAAAGAAAGGTTCTTATTAGCTCCCCAACCCTCGAGCCCCGAGATGCGGGGACCGTTGGCAACCTTTTCCTGACGACTTTCAATAGCGCCGTCCGGGGCTGGGAGCCTTATAGAAGCTGTTTCGTAGCTCTGGAGAGCTCCCCAGGATCGTCCTTCAAGGGCGCTTCTCGCAGCCGCCAGCGCCTCCTCGAACTCGGTCCTGTCGCTGGTACCACAGTCAGGGCTGGCTGGATGGGACAGCCTCCACATAGTTTGCTGGCAATGTCGTCTCCCCAGGGGTTGACCCGAACCGCTCCCAACAACCGACCTGCGCGTCCAGGGTGAGGTGTGGAAGTGGTTGAGGTTATGGGGTGTGGGTTCTCACGGCCCTTGGCCCATAAAAACTTTGATGTTTTTAACAAGCGAATCACTTATCGCACTGTTATAAGGACGAAAGCGATCGTGTAGCGAGGCTTCCGTGTCTTAGTGCTCGTCTTCGCGCCAGGTGGTGGAAACCCGCAACTGAAATGCCTGGTGCTCGCTCCCCTACTACCGCCGCCGGCCGTCGTGAATCGCCCATCCCTCCGGATGCTGATTCAAGGCGGTAAACTCACTTCGGTGACGACGGCGACAGCGACGATAGCGGCGAAGCCGGCGACATCGAGAGTGACGCAAACGTGGACGACGATGGGGAAGCTCCTATAGAGCTGGACGGGCATCTGAAAGACAGCTTTTGCCAACGACATCTCTTGACTTGTCGTCAGCAACGCAGGGCGCTGCAGCAGCTGTCGTCCATGGTTTCGTCCAACGGCACAGCGCCGCTGGTACCGCCGGCATCGATCCCGACGCCGAACACCTTCAAGAAGGTCGTCTAGTCCTCTTTCAGAGCGAAATGGAAGGCTGCCATGGAGAAGGAGATTCAAGGTCTCCGGGAACACCAGGTGGCTGGCCTCGTCATGGTCGACACACTTCCGTCAGGAACGTCTCCAATTTGTTCGCGCTGGGTAAACCGCTCTCGTGCACACACACTTGATTACCGAGGCGTCTGCAGCAAGGTATGCGAGGCCGACCGCTGCTCGACACACCCAACTTTCGGACTCGACTAGGACACGGTTCTCGTGCGGTCATAATTCGGATAAGTGAAAGGACGTCATCAACATGAGGCGTAGGTCGGACGCATGCTCTGTGTTCCCAGTAATCGAGAGGGGGCAGGGAAGATACAAAGCGGAAGGTGTTCCCCTTCGTGGCAACTGCCTCCACAACGAGTATCCCGAGCTAGTCAAAACGTCCAAGGCAAGGACCGAACACTTTGTATTGGCCGAGCTTCAGGGACGGATGGCCGAACTCGAGGACAATTTTCTGTCGTGGGACTGCCCGTTAGCCTGCACAGTTTTACGGAGACAGCCGACATGTTGTGGCAGGTTGGATCGACTTTTCTCCACGTTGAGGTGGACCAGACCGCAACGCACGAAGACGACCGCAACCGATTCATGCGCCTTGAGGCGGGAACGGATTCGGTTGATCATGCCGCAGTGAGGTTTCACACGCATTCGCATGGTAAGTTGTAGGCCGCGTGTTTCAAGAAGACAAATATACCGAGAGTGGGTGGTCTCGTGCCAACAACAAGAGTTCGAGTGTAGGACGGACGTTGTCGTCCCTGAGATAAAAGCTTGTTGAAGAACGAGTCGGTTGTGAAAGTGATGTTTTTGTATTGAATCTCATGACGCGAAAAAGAGGCAACGGTAGAAGGCATCCACTACATGTTTTACGATGTTGTGTCTACGGGAGAGGGCCCCGGCATCATGCGCGACCCGGACTTTCCGGATGCGATGAAGGAGTTGGTTTCGTGGTAGATGCATGTAGAGACGTCGATAGAGAGACACATTTGGTAGATTTTTGTAGAGTGCCGTACGGCGACACTGGCACCGATTTCTCTCATTTTTCTTAAGCTGATGGGCAGGTGGGACCATCGCACACACGCGTGCCAATTTTTAGGTCTCGACAAAAATCTGGGGCGTAGTACAGCAGTAGAGACTAAAAAGGTACTGCATCAAACAAGAAGAAATTGGCTCTAAAAAACGAAATCAACTCCGATTCAATCCGTCTTTTCAAAAAGTCCGGCATGGGCCAGGCACACACACGTTCACATTTAAGCGACAACGGACATTTTGGTTTTGCTTTTTGGGCGCAAACGTCTACACTTTTGCCCTCATTCCTTCTGCACTCAGTACTGCCGCTGCTTGATTTGCGACTTCAAAATCCTAATATTCTTTGAATGCTTCGCACTTGGCGTCATTGCAGAGGTGGTTCAGGCGCATACGCCCATGTTTTTATTTCGGTCGGACGATATTTTGGGACCGAAATACGGGCCTTAACGTGTACTCAGGGAGAACAACCCCTCTCCCCGTGTTACCCGAACGTAATTTTTGCCACTTGCACACGCACGAGGGGGCGAAAACGTCAAACGCGAGAGGAGCATCGAAGCTAAGCTTCAAGCGCTGGAGGTCACTGAAAGGTGCGTGGGGACAATTCTCTGGCCTTCCTGTATTATTTCACGGTGCCCGCTTCATTTTCTCGCACCCAAGCGATTCTTACAAGTGCATGCGAAGCAGCTGTCACGCTGCACGTGAGAGTCTAACACAAATCCGCGCAGGGACACGTATAAATACACCTTCCATTCGCGCACAGTCCTCTGGGTAAAAATGCTACCACCTGCTCCAACGCTCGCACTCGTTGTCGCCAGGGCTGGCTGTAGTGAGTTTCCAAGGGAGGTACATGCCGGCGTATGCCTCTCCGTTGGTTCTAACTTGTTGTTTCGGTCGGGTTCGACACGGCAGAACTGTTTCAAAACGCGATGCCTCGCCACTACGTGTGCCGATTGGCCACGAAAAAATTGCAATAGATTTGCATGAGCCGATTGCATATTTTGTGTACCCCGCTGACGTGTGTCGTAGCCGCCGGGAAGATCTTTTGCTGTTGGATCTCGGGAGACAACGCTGTACACACAAGGGCTCGCGGAGTCAAATTATGGACGTACTGCTACCTCCCCCCCAACCCCGCCCCATTTTTTTCGGGCACTAAATCCAGTTTGTTCAATTCGCTTGTTTAGGATTTAGTATAGTATAGGAAAGTCTATATATTCCTTATTGTATTGACTTTGGTGTCATTGTGTAAAAACATTCATCATACAATACTTACTAAGATGCTCGCTTGTGTGTGTAATGCACGCATTATCATTGTGCTGTAGTGGGCCCTGTCTAGTGCCGGTATGTTGTGTCCAGAGGTTGTACCGGCAATATACCGAGCCACCGCCCCTATTCAGAACAGGGATGGATGTATCTATACACTGTACACGGCGGCGGCGGTGGATGGAGTGGACACTCATCATCATCATCATCTGTCCTGAGATTTGATCGGCACTATACCGACCGGCGGACTGCTGTGGCACTACGTCACTATATAGTCTAGTCATAATGAATGCCCATTATACATACATATGGATATCCATACTAAATCGCATACAATAGACGATGTATAGGTTATACTGTACTATGATAAATCCTAGTTGAAACAACGTATACGGTAGAGAGCAGTCCCCCCTCCCAGATCTGATCCTTAATCCAGTTTGAGCATGTCCGTAATTTGGTTCCTGCTGCTGTACACGTAAATGAAACAATTTCCGCCCCGCCATCACTCCATCTGGTTCAGTTGGTGACGGCCTACTCAAAGGCATGAGACCTGTGCTCAGAAAAAAAGGAGATGCTACTTCCCAGTAATTGTTGAACGGAAAAGAAGAACCATTGCAAGGTCCAGCGAAGGTAAAGCAGTGCTTACCCGCCTCCTCTTTTGTGACCGCAACCCCATGGCCTTCCCGACCCCACAACAACAAGGGCATCCGAAAACAAAAGTCTTTTGCGTGTATGTGTTGGACGACACCGAGTTCGAACGAACTTTGTGAATCAAAGGCAACATGCCCAGCTCGGCCTGTGATGGGGTTAAAATAAAACCCATCAAGCTTATCAGTCGATGCTGTGCACATTCCGGAATGAATGGCACAAAAACGAACACCTAAAAAAATTAACGTTCAGCGGCGTACCGATGGAGGAAGCAGAACACCTGAAAGCAAATTGCGACAATTGATTCGAAAGCCCGTTACAAACCCGGCGCCTCCCAACGCTTTGTTGTGACCGCGTTTCCGCCAACCCCAAAGTAAGCACTGCAAAGCATGTCATTTGTGCCAAGGAAAAATGGATATCTACTTCCCATTAATTGTTGCAATGGAAAAGAAGAAACATTGCAAAGGGCGAGCGAAGGTAACCCAGTGCTTACCCGCTCCCCCTGTTCGTTACCGCAACCCGGTAACCACCCCGGCCTCACAACAGCAAGGGCACCCGAAAACACAAGTCTTTTGGGTGTTTGTGTTGAACGACACCAAGTTCGAACGAGCTTTGTAAATCAAAGGCACTATGCCCATCTCGCTCCGTGATGGGGTTAAAATAACACTTAGGTAGCTATGTAGTCAATTTTTTGTACGCTTTTCGCCAAGGCAAACAATTGTTGTTTCTGGCATACCTGACAAGCTAGGTGAGGCCATGCAAACGAACGCCATCATGTGACAGACAAGGCACACGCTATTGAACGCCACTGAAAACGTCCACAACACTGACAAGGCGGATCAAAATGATGTGTGGCAGGTGGACTATTTCGTACTTTCGGTCCGCGCCACCGCAAGAAATACACAAAAAATATCGGATAAACTGCCGTCCGCGTATTCCGACTCCAAAAGGAAGCAGCGAACGTCGGGGACGGCAGATTCGCGTACAACAAAACCGATATCAGCTTGTCAAGTCTGACCAAGACCCGTGTGTTATGTATAGACCGGATTTCCGAATCGTTTTGTCGCATCAGAAACTGAAGTTTTGACATCTGAATGAGTACTGCAAACACCTATATTACTGCGCCACTGTTTTGTTTTTTTTTCCCGTGAGTTAGCCTGATGTTAAGGAACATAAATGTTGCGACAAAGTGATAAAACAAAAAATCAAATGGCGCAGTTTTGCGGGTCCCGTCAAGAGTAATACAAATCACGTCTTCAAATCTCAGACAAAAACTCGAAAAAACCGATTTAGAAATCGCGATATTCTCACATTTCCTCAGCCATCTTGGGTGTTGTATAGGATTGTTTTTGAGGCCACAACTTGTGGTGAAAGATGATCTGAGCCTTACGACTATCATCATCATTTTCGCAATGCTCCCAGGCACGTGCACAACAATTTTCCGCTTCATCTGGAGCATTGTTCTAAACCGGAAAGTATCTCCACCTACGCCGCCAATTGAACATGAACTTTTCCTAAATCCACTCACATTCGAAAAATTCCGGCACCGGCGCTTTTCCTACTGTCTTATGAGAGCAGCCGCCAAAATTTCAAGCCAAAACTCGAAGAAACGGCAGCGTGAGACGCGATTGAACAAAAAGGAGCTTCGTGGTCAGATCAGCTTGAAGCAGTCGTGGGCCCGGTTTAGCGGTTCCCTGTTTAGCGGAATGCCCTGAATAGCGGTGATAATCTCGTGACACGGCAAAACCGCTAAACCGGTCGTGCCCTCAATAGCGGGTATTGAACATGTTTTCAGCCACCAATAGCGGTTCGGTTCAAATTTTGCGGCGACTAGCGCGCGCTTCGCTTGCGCATACTAACAGCACACAGCGACATCGGTCTGCCGGTAAGCGTGGTCGATGCTTATAATAAAAAGCACACAGCGAAACACACACACGCACACCAAACGACGCAGGGTTAGAGACGAACTGCAGAACAGTAGCTGTACAAACGACGATGAGAGTGATGGTGGTGAAAGCAAGGAGGATGATGGTGAAAGCACTCCAAAACGAACTCGAGGCGAGGTAGCAGCCTTGGTTGACACGTGCAGTTTTCCTCTGTTGCGCTATCGTTTCTGTGTTTAATCCGGAGATAGGTTTGAGCCTCCCCAATGCCGCCCCCGCACGGGGTCCCTGTCAATGGCACTTAGAAGTGTTTTGTGTTTTCAACCGCACTGAGACTTGCTGAGACTGACGTCTTTTCATGAGTCAGCCGGTTAGCGCGGCCGATGCAAACAATAAAAACACACACACACCATGCAGCGCGCGGAACTGTGCAAGCTTCCAGATGCGGCACTGAGTCCAAGCGGCGCGCACGATTTTAAAGAAAGGCGGCAGTGGCGGCCGCATACACGGCATGTGTGGAGAGGCGGAGGATCCGGATGGTAACGAGATGCAACCGGTGTGCAACCAAGAAGGCGCAGAGTTCACCTCGCGTCTCAAATCCGCCCAAGCGGGGAGAGGTGGAAGGCGGCTTTCTAGCACCAGGCGGGCGGAAAAAAACGATTCGAGCGGCAGCTACACAACAGCCTCACACGCGGCTCCACTTTGGCCAGAAGCTTGAACTTTTGAAGCTCCTTGACCAGAAGGTAGCGCACTCAGAAATAGTGCGCAGGAAGATATTGCCGAAGCTTTGCATAAGGACGCGAATACCGAGGATTGACGGTTGTCCAGTATGTACATGGAGGGGCCTAACCCCTCCGACGACGACCCAGAGCTAGGGCTAGATAACACGGTAGGTACGAGTTGACGCCGTCGCCATACTCGGAGTAGTCGTCGGATTTTGGCCAGCGTGAAGAGAGCGGAGTCGTGCGGCGTAAGCGGTGCAGCACACTATCTTTGCAAGGCAGATATGGCGTTCACCGCAGCGCACGCCGCTCAACCAGTGCGCCGGGCAGATACCAGAGAGATTTTGTTGGGTTAAGAATGATTGTTTTGGCGGCTGCGCGCACAATCTGCACAATGTACTATGATGGGCCCTGACTGCCCGGTGGTTGCGGCGCTAGGAGTATGGGGGACATAAACAAGAATTGAAGTATCGGACGCTTCCCTGTTTGCCCTATAGAGGATTCGAAGAGGCGACGGTTATGCCGCATCTATAAAGAAGAGACAACTTCAACATGTTTCTCGGTGGCACGTTTTCGCGAACGTTGTTACCCACCCGGTGATTACTTAACACCCCCCATGTGGATGGAAGTTAACAAAACCTGTTAAAGTGCACGTTATCACCCGTTAACATGCCTATCACATGCCTTACTAAGTCATGCGAACATGTGATGATGGGTTGATACCATATGCTATGAGATGTACGTGTTCACGGTCATCATTCGCACGAAGGTCGTCAGCAAGCTGCGACACTTTTTGCTTGATACCGTTCAAGGAATGGAAACCACCCAGGAGAGACAACAACGACAGGTAAAAGCAACCCCCCCACGCGGTGTTTGCCATCGGGGTTGGGTTTTCGTCGCTTGGCAACGACGTTGTAAAACAAGCCGCCCCCCCCGGTGTTTGCCATCGGGAGTGGGTTTTCGTCGCTTGGTAAGGACGTTGTAAAACAAGC
>CACKRE030000423.1:23524-38459 GCA_902602495.3 Ectocarpus sp. CCAP 1310/34 | reverse complement strand
CAACATGATCTACTCGACCACCATTATGGTTACCGCCAAAAAAAAAACGAGAGGTAAAAAAATAAAAACCGGCAACTTGGTTGCCGAGCTCACGAAGTGGATTGGCTTGTTTTACAACGTCGTTGCCAAGCGACGAAAACCCAATCCCGATGGCAAACACCGGGTGGGGGAGGGGGGGGGGCATTACGAAGTTGTTTTTGCGGTCGTAGAACGCGTCCTTCACGATATAAGCGTGCTATTGTCGGCGGGGTGCGTGTATGTGTGGAAGATCGCTGTACAAGCGGAGGGGTTGAACACTAGTCATATTGTGTGGCTTCGTGTCTACGCTTCGTCGCGAGTCTGAAAAAGGAAGTTCAAGTTGGGCAAGCGGTCTACCTGCGGTATACCCTCTGCGAGAGAAGCACACATGCGTAGAGATACTAGCCACAGGCAATTCCGAACAAATAAAAGGGAGCGACATTCCATAGGAGTTCGTGACGCCCGCCAAACGTTTACAATCACGTCCGTTGGGACATTTGAAGCCCGCTTTTCAACACACAACGCCACATAGCCATGGACAAGACCGAAGTGGGCCCAGCACTGCTTGCCTCATCACTTCAGGACGGACGACAAAGCACAAAGAAACCAAACAAACACCCGCTGCCTCTCAAAGCACTCGACTACCAAGCAGGAGAGCACTGACGCCTGAACGCAGGCGACGGCAGGCGCAAGAAAATTTTCCTTGCACATTAATTATACCACGAGACCTTCGGAAGTACTTGCGTAATGCGGTTGCAGTGTTGCCGACCACTGCGCGCGGGACAGCGTTCTGCGTACCCCGCAGACAACAACCACGTAGTCGAGTGAGCTAATCCTCTCTCGCGGAAAGGAGCCAAGAGCAGTGGCGGGCAGGTGCACAGGAAACACGTCGCAGCGGGCAGGTGTTGCCCTTACACAGTACTGCAGCTACAGTAGACCGAGAGAGAACATGACGCTACTAAAGAGCATATTTTGGGAAGTTTCGGTAGACTAGGTTCTGCTTACCGCTGGACACGACTCTTGGTGTAATAGTTTCAGCTTGGCGCTTCCGACTATCTGAAAGGTTCGCGTCTTACACCGGTCATGGTACGCTTGTCCCCGATACTTACCGACAAAACCCAGCGCGGCGATATCGGCAGTGTTCCTTGCTGTCTGGTGGCGCACCTCCGCCATACCTTAAAATCTGGCGGTGGCTTGCTGATGCGAAAACATCGAATAAATGGGCATTTCGAAAGCAGGCCGTGTTCACTCCCCGTGATTCTCCGCACGCATCATGGACGAAAGGCATGGACTAGTCAGCAGTTGGACTATTCATGGGGCATTCAACACACGGGTAGAAAGTGATGCTGAGGCTCCTCGTAGGATCTGGAAACAAATACGAACACAGAAAGACTTCCCGTTCGAGATACTTCCCCAACTACCATACATAAAAATGCGGGGCCGTGTCGTTGTTGTGGCGGAAACGTTGCACTATTAAAACTCGTGCTGTGCACACATCACGAGGGTCACCATTGTCTCTGTAAAAACAAAAAAAAACACCGTCCAGAAGCGAGAACAGCAGCAAACGGGTTGGATAACTGCTGCCCAAAAAGGCACGAACATGAGCACACCGTCACCGAAGAGACCCATCACCAGCAGGCCGGCGAAACAATACTACTGCTGCGTATATATCCCGTGCCCCTCAAACCCCCATATGCCTACTTGATGCCTTTCGTACCTCCCTCTGTCGCAAGTGGTACCCGTCTGATCGCCCCGCGCCCCAGTCCCCCGTCGCGCCGCCGCCGTACGCCATACGACCTTCCCTCCCGGCGTCCACCGTATTGGTGGAAGCCTCCCTCAGGTGGCGGGCAAGGCTGAGCTCCTCCTGCTGCTGCTGCTGCAAGGCGCCGAGCGCGTCGTCGACTTCTTCGCCCTCGGCATCATCATCATCATCATCATCGATCTCCCCCCGGAGGGAATAAGTCACCGCGCCGCCGTACAGGAGCTGCTGCTGCTCCTTGTCGCGGGCCGTGACCCCCACCGGCACCGCCGTGCAGACCTCCAGTGGCCGCGGCGGCGGCAGCACGCCCTGCTGTTGCTGATCCCCGTCCTGATGCGGCTGGTGCCATCCGTCGTCGCTGATTCTACCCCGGGGAGGAGCCGAAGAACGTGCATCGTCGCCGCCGCTCCTTCCTATCCTGCTCGCGCCGGTCGCGTGGTGGTGATTCGATCCGTCTGGTGGTGGTGGCGAAGGTGCAACCGTTGCCGCGCTCTCGTCTCGGTACACTGACGGGGGCGGAGTGGAGGGCGCATAGCGAGCAGCTGGTGACGTCTGCTGCTGCGGGTGCTGCCCTACAGAGAAGGCCTGGGGGGATGCGGCAAGATGTTCCGCCGAGAGGGAAGCAGCAACAGCGGGAGGAGTACGTCCGGCAACCAAGGGAGAAGGGAGAGCGGCCGCGGGCGTAGTAGGCTGGGTGAAGCTCGAGGGCTCGAGCCGGAAGAGATCGACGACGCTGGGCACCGAGCGCTGGGGCTCGTGACGCCGAACGACGTGCTGGTGTTGGGAGTCTTCTTCCTCCTCTTCCTCTTCCTCGTCTCTCAACTGCTCTGCCTGCTTTTCCTCGTCGCCCTCGTGCCTTCGGTCTGTCGAGCTCGCTCTGTCGGTACTGGATGAGTCCCTACCGTGCCGCTCCCCCAGCGAAGCCGCCCGATAGCCCCTCGCCGCGCTGCTGCCCGCGCTCCCGCCGAACACACGCGAGACCAGAGAACTCGCTCGTCTGTGGGGGGCTTTCCTGCTGCCCGCTCCAGCTGCTGCTGCTGCCGCTGCCGCTGTTCCTACTTCAGTCAGTCCCCCAGGAACGTGGTGCTCACTCTGCGCGGCGTTGTGCTGCTCGCGTTGCTGCCTCTGCTGCCGTTCATTGTTCTGCACCGTGGCCACCGCTATCTCCACGGATAGGGCGCTCACGTCCGGCCGGCGAATGTCCGCGCTCGAGTGGTGTCTCCTGCCCCTCTCTCCGTGGAGACGCCCCGCTTCCGAGGCCGCGGCGGCCGAGGAGGCGGCGCGATGCCGCAGTTCCCTGGTGCTGCTGCCGTCTGCTTCCTCGTTGTCGCGGTCATCTTGCTGCTGTTCGTGGTGCCGCATAACCCAAACGGTACTCACGGTCGTCGGAACAGACGCACATCCACCCTGGCGGCGGGGTTACCGCGCGGCGAGTATGTGTTTTGCGTGCGGTCGCGGACCGAACGCTATCACAACACCCGCCGACATCAGACAAGGGCACAAAACATTCCGACCTGTGCAAGAAGGAGCCCCGCACATTCGAGGCTCCGCGGTGGGTGGCTTGCACACTACGAGTTCACTGCTGTATGTGGGCCGTGCTGTAGAGTAAACCGGCCAATTAACGAACGCTTAAGCCACCCCTCGCGCCAACAGCTCGTTCTCGGGCATGAAGAGGAGTATGATGTATTTGTGGGTACCGGACGATAGCTTATATTATAGGCTACCTCCCTACAACGAGATAGAGCTGATGCAGTGCATTCCATTGTTTAGCTGAAAATGCAGGAAAACACCCCCCCCCCCAATTAACGAACACTTTAGCTTTGTAGCTGCTTTCGTGCGTTCTGAAGCGTTTCATGATCTGATTTTTTGTGGAGATACGTCTGTCGCAACATATATCCGTTTAGGAAAAAAAAAATGGAATCGATCCACGCCCGGGGACAAAATCCTCACATCCCCGGGTTTTCCGCCTGAAATCGGGGACGGATTTTACCCCATTTTTGACCGTACGGCGGTGCTGCACACATGAAAAGAGCCAAAACTAAGAGATTATTGCACAGTGGGTCTAATCTGATCATATACAGACTCAAGAAAAAAAAATTAGGACGAAAAACTTCGCGCATGTGATGTAATGCCCGTTCAAACAGGCACCCCTTGACCCGGCCGCTACCGCTATAATTCTCCGCAAGAACCCCAAGGCCATTTCCCTTTTTTCACAGTCATCTTACATTCCCACAAGACGCCCTTTGGTGTGTAGGTTTGTTTTATCACAAGAAACGCTGTTGCAAAAAAAAAAAAAAATCATGCATGCCCGGGGACAAAATTACCATATCCCCGGGTTTCCCGGTATCAACCCCCCCGCCCCCCCCGCGCTGCTGGGGTGCACCCTAACCATCTCCACATGCCCCCACAAACCACCTAATCTTCTGCTTTACTCGTATAGTCTAATTCATCCACCGCCTAGACAATAGTAGCCCAGAAAAACAACAACAACCGCAAAGCATCTGCCCTGGTCTAAACATCAACGATTGGTGTCGGGATCCGCTGCCGTCCTCGGGAAGAAATGGGAGCCGCCGACGGCGGCGGGTGAACCAAGGGAACCGCCGCCCCTCTCGGCCGTCCCGCTCCTCCTTGGACGGGAGCACCTCTCCCCTCGTCCCCCCCCCGCCCTCCCGCCCCCATTTGCTCTCCACGAGCACCAGTGGTGCGGTCCTGGCCACCCTGTCCTCTGCCACGCCCCTCTCGCCCACCGCCACCGCGCCCCCTGATCGCCGTCCGCGTCCCGCTTAGCTCAACCCTCACGCTCCTCTCTCCCCGCCCTCCGTCCTGTTCCCCGCCCCGTCCTTCGCCACGCCCCCCGCTCCGCCCTCCACCTCTCCCACCCTCGCGCCCTCCACCTCTCCCCCCCTCTCGCCCGCCGCCCCGCCCGAAGCCCCGCCCGCCGCCCCGCCCGCCGCCCCGCCCGCCGCCCTGCCCGCCGCCCCGCCCACCAACTGCTCCAGATTGTTGGTTGGCCTCCTTCGTTGCCCTTGCCTCCGCGCGTGCCGCCTTTGCTTCCTCAGCTGCCTGCTTCGCTTCTTGGTCCTTCTTGGCCTGAGCAAGATGTTCTTCGGCGGACAGCAGACCACCTTCGGGCTTCCCCCCCCCCGCCCGAACGGTCGCGAAAGCCTTGGTGCGCTTGGTGAGGCGGGTGAGCCCGCCAAGGAACACGGTGTTGACACGGAGCCCCTCGATCATCAGCCCGTGTCTTTTCAGCTCCAGGAGGGCAGCGCGGCCGAGGTCTCGCTCGAGTTGATCCTTAGAGGCAACCACGGCGAGGTCTTCACGAATAGGGCGGTCATGGTCCCGTTGCTTCCTCTTGCTGTGTAGTCTGTTGATAGCTTTCTCCATGCTCACCGGCCACAAGCCCGACCCTTTGAACGCCGCCTTGTTGTTCTCAGGCGTGAAGCTCCCTGCCCATGCCTCCGCAATCACGCCAGCCATGTCGCGCTTCACCGGACTCCTCCCCCCGTTCTTTAGCGGGTAGGCCGTGAGCACCTTGGTGATCTCCATCTTGAAGGTTCCGAACGTACCGACGTCCAAGGGCTGGGTGATGTGCGATGTGTGGGATGGAAGCTGGAATAGGTCCATGTCCAGGGAGATGCCCAAGCTGATGGCGTCGAAGGTCGTGTGTGAGGCGTGGCCGTCGAGCACAAGGGCAGCTTTGCCCAGCAAGCCGCGCGCATCGAGCTGCTTGCGGAGGTCTCGAAGGTAGTCCAGGAAGACGTGGCTCTGGATGAAGGATGACTCCGTGACGGTGTACTTCGCATCGGGGACGCCGTTGTTGTCCTGGATCCAAGCGGGTTGCATACGCTGGCCTTTGAAGATGATGGTAGGGTGGAACGTGTGGCCGTCGGCACCGATGGTGGCGACCACCGTCGTATTTTCTCGCGAATTGGAACGCCTCGCGCCGGGTACCTTGGTGCCTCTTGCGACGATTGCCTTCCCCGACTTTGTACCTTGAGGGGTCGAACCTACAACACGCGCGCATCGGGGGTAAAGACAGTTGAACAATCAGTAAACTAGACACACAAAAAACGCGCGTACAAACACACATGGGTGCTGCTCGCTCCGGGTGGTGGCACACAGCAGTGGTGAAGGCCATTTTTTGTGCGGCAAGTGTCGGATTCGTTTAAACTTTGGGTGCGAAACAATAACCCCACACCCATGGCAGTTTGCATTGAGCTCCAAACGTAGGTGGGTTTACAAAAACAAAGCGTTCTACTGAAGTCTCGACGTGACTAGACTAGTCTGCACTTCGCGCGTCGTTCAGCAACACACATGCATTTTGCAGACCAAGAACACACGCCCGCTGTTGCCGGTAGCATCACAACAGAAAACGATGTACACATGCAATCATGCGGCAGAGTGCAACTGAGATGACCACAGGGACTGTTACATGCTAACCTCAGCCGACTCCAGCAGCAAACATGCGGGCGTGTTGTGTGCTACGCGCATGACAAGCAGCAACGGCTCGGAAGATATGCGGGACAACTGCTGGATCTTTTTTTTTTGCAGCAGCAGAACTCCGCGTTGTTGTGACACATCGCAGTGCTGCTGGTACTTCGCCTACGAACCCACAGCAGTCGATACTGACACCGCTGACACCCAATGACACCTACTGACACCTCAACCCTTGCCCTAACTCACTTGTCTCATCCGTGTTGAGGATGCGTTCCGGCGGGAGCTTGGTCTCCTCCAGGTACTCCGCCCATGCTTTGTAGAAAGCTTGAAGGCGAGGCTCGCCGTCTTCGTTAATCCGGTTTGCTTCGTAGATGTGGGTGGCTCGCTCCGACAAACCCGGGTGTCTCGCCATAAACCCCTCAAGCCAGCTGTCCCCAGGGCCCTTGTCTGGGTCCCAGGGCACCTTGCGCCCGTCGGTGCAGATGTTGCGCACAGCGTCTCTCAGCTCCCTCCGACCCAACAGCAAGAAGTGTCGGGAGGCGTAGATCAAGACGTCTTCTACGAAATCTTCCTCCTCCTTGCTCAGGACAGTCCCGGGACCAACCCTCGCATCTATGGCCACCTTGTTCTTCACACGGTCGTGCAGCGAGGCTAGCGGTAACCCGTAGGTCCTCGCAGCAACGCGGAGCGACATCTCACCGCTGCGTACCGCATCTACAGCCTTCTGGGCCTGCTCTGGGTCTACTCTCTTACGTCCCATGCTTAGCAGCAGGACCCCGAAAAGGGCAAAGATGCCCCACATAAGGGGTGTGGGTGAGGGCTGTGCTGTATCTCGGGAGTGCTTGACCCGATCGACACGCGGAGGTGCTCAAACGAAAGCTAACGGAAAGCTGAAGATTACAAAAAAAAAATTGGGGGGCTCCGCGCATTGTGCGCCGAGGGACGTGCATTTGAAAAAAGTGTTCGTTAAAGGGGGGGTGTTCGTTAATACCCTGGTTTACTCTAGACGGAGCCGTCTGATTTTGATACACGCACGACGACCTCTGAGCACCTAGCGCATTGTTGTTGTTGTCGCTGTTGTTGTTGCTGTTGTTGTTGTTGTTATTGTCTTCACATTAAAACCGTTCCGATCTCTCTCCACCCAGTACCTTCGTATGTCCGTACTGACCCAACACTCGACGCGGTCGATTCCCGTGGTCACAGGTTACCCTAAAGGGTTTCTTTTGACTTGCGGACCCCTCGGGACCTTTCTATTTGAGTGTACCTTTTTAGGGTGAGTTGGCCTGCGACCACGGGATTTTTTTTCTTTGTCTTCACTTCAAATCAGCGTTCACGCCGCTAGTGACTTTTACTCCAACCGTGGTCACACAGAAGAGCCCCTCTCTACCCTCCCCTCCTGCGGTACTTTGCCTTCGATTTTTAATGCGAGAAGAGTTCAGCACTCTCTTCCCCCTGTGTACGCACGAACTAGCGCTATCCACTAGGCCAGGAGCGGAAGCGAGAGAAAAACTCACTTTGCAAGAAAAGCTCGCTTGTATTCGATAAAGCTACACCATTAGACGAGTCAGCTTAGACTAACCATTAGACGAGTCAGCTTAGACTAGTCAGCGCTGACTCGTCTAATGGTGTAGCTTTATCGAATAAAAGATATGCTCAGAGCTCATTTGCACCCGGCTGGATCACTTGGGTCTGTACGGCTTGGATCTCCGGGGACGGACCCTCGCCAGGCGCTGCAGGAAGAGAACTAAGGGTGCTTGTGAAAGTGGCCATCTGGCGAACCCGTGCGTGTACCACTTGTTAATAAAGGCTTACTCCATTAGACTACTGAGTCAGCGCTGACTAGTCTAATGGTGGTGTAGCTTTATCGAATAAAAGATATGCTCATCAGAGCTCATTTGCACCCGGCTGGATCACTTGGGTCTTGGTCTGTATGGCTTGGATCTCCGGGGACGGACCCCTCGCCAGGCGCTGCAGGAAAAGAACTAAGGGTGCTTGTGAAAGTGGCCATCTGGCGAACCCGTGCGTGTACCACTTGTTAATAAAGGCTTACTCCATTAGACTACTGAGTCAGCGCTGACTAGTCTAATGGTGTAGCTTTATCGAATAATAGCTTGCGCCGGGATTCGAACCCCTGACCTGACCTCTAGAAGGTTTCGAGGTTACCGACTAGATCACCAGGGCGACCGGCTGGTAGGAATCGACCGCGTCGAGTGTTGGATCAGTACGGACATACGAAGGTACTACTGGGTAGAGAGAGATCGGAACGGTCGTTAATGTGAAGACAACAACAACAACAAACACTCAAATAGGCTGGCCCCGAGGGGTCCGCAAGTCAAGAGAAATCAACGACAGATATTATTCTGGAAATTCAATCCTCCACTCCCTCTGCGCGCTATGCGAGGTAAAAACTGAGACTAGAAGTCACCATCGCGGGCCGGAGAGAAAGAGGTACACCCCCTTGGTTCAATCTTGGTACTAGCGCATACAGAGTGGTGTACACCCACCCAAGAAATGGCACAGCCGTGGTAGATGCTGGCGGGGTGAGGCGTCTTGACAACAAGTTGACGTCGGTGCAAAAACACTTGAGGACCGTTACTTGTATGACCTTGTCGAAGGCAATGGTTGAAGGTGACGCATTTGCCTGCCGGATGCTTACCTGGCCACACGTACAGTAGTAACCACGTATGCGTCGGTGCCACGTACTCATGATGTGGCCGACCTTTTTTTTCGATATGTCTGTGCCCGCCGCCGATTTGCCGGTCAATATATTAGAATCACCTTTCGAATATCGACAGCAAACAAAGTAAACGAACACAAAGACGAGAGATTATTGCGTGCAAGCCATGGCAATGTGTACCTCCATATGTGGTCAACCCTTCCTGCTATTCATGGGGTCGTGTACATCGTTCGTCGCGACTTAGACTATCACGTTCATGTTCGATACCAAGAAAGTATTTCGTAGATCATCCTATTTGTTTCGCGTGCGGCCACGAAACTCCTATGCTGTTGTTCAGAACAAAAAAAACTGTTTGGTCTACCTACAGAATGCATATACGCCGTTTGGGCGGCCTTCATGTAAACGCCACTCATGGTTGAAAGCAACTGCAACTTCCTTTGGACCGATATTCTGAACGTCATCAGAGGCCCGCATTTTCTACGGCAGCAGTACAGAGGACGCGGGTTGTCGCGATGAACGACGATGATTCGTGGGAGGATGCCACCCAAGCTGCCTTGGAAATACATCACCGTGTGATATCAGCGGTGCGCGAACGCGTGACTACAGGAGCCAGGAAGGCATGTTTCGATGCACTGTTGGAATGAACTTGAGGAAAATACGCGTACAGCAGTAGCAGAGTCTAATGTGTGCTGTGTATTGTGCCATGTAGCTTGGGCGACCGTACAGCTTGTCTATCTGCATTAAATTTGTGCCACTCTTGTACTACTGCTGTAAACTAATCCTCGTAGCAAGTTTCGATTTCAAGTCTTCTTGTAAGCTGGGCTTTCGGAACGCCCCCCGACCACTTATAGATACGACCAAGAACACCAACATCACGATCGCGTTCGGGTGCAAGAGAACGACCGGGTTCTGCGCCACCCGGGAGATCCGAGCGCCGCTCGCCTTGCGTAAGCCCCAACCGTGAGAAACTTCTTTCGCCAAGCCTGGCGAATGTTTCGACCTTGAACGCGATAAGTAAAGCGGAGCTGCAAGCATGGGCAACACTGAGACACACAGTAGTGGACAAGGACAAGCAACAACCTCGTCAATCGACATCAACAGGGACACTCGAACGGGCTCGCCCAAACGATGGTCTTACTGGATATCAACTGAACGTAGCAGGGTGGGCGCAGCAGCAGCAGGGTTCAGCAAGGTTATTGCCGACCCCGTTGACGTCATGGGGGAGAGAAACCGGTGGACATCGTAGGACCGCCGATGACTCGTGCGTCGGTGCAAACCGTGGGAGGAACTACAATAATATTGAGAGATGTGTTGGTGCAGGTCGACACGAGCTAGCTCGAGATAGGGATCTTGATATCAACAGGACGTATCTCCAGGAGCTCGACGCTGTTCGTCAGAGGGATATCGAGAGGGGTCGTGATATTTCTATTCGGTAAGCTGGTCTCGCTACAGACTTTATGGTACAGCCAAGTACAGCATGGAGGCGCGCCAGCTAGCGGGCGCGTGCTCGATACCGTACTGGAGTTGTGGGTAGCCTTGCATTTTACCTCCAGCTACCTGCAGCTGAGACTCATCACAACTAGAGCATGACGGTGTACGTACATCATTTGTAGTCAGGTGCACCATCACATATAGAGCCATCAATAGTTCATATTGTTTAGAAGCACGATGATCACTAGACCGCTAGTCAGCGCTGAGTGGTCTAGTGGTCATCGTGCTTCTCAACAAAAGTTAATGCCCGAGTCCGTCCAGCTTCCTTTCAAGCCACGAACACGTTCCCGCCAGGGTGTCCATCCCTGTGATCAGCGCTGTGCTTACCAAATCGGTACAAGTAGGTCATCGACTTATTGTGAGAAGCCTAGTTCTTCAGGCTTTTGTCTTCCTCTTCCTTCGGGCGCAAATAAGGTCCTCGAAGGATGCAATGCTCAAGGGGAGATTCGAACCCCGGATTTTAGCTTTTGTTGAGAAGCACGATGACTGTGGTCTATTTTTTGGTCATCGTGCTTCTCAACACATATCTAGAAGCACTTCACGACCTATCTACAACAACTCACACCTGTCGTCAAATCTGCTGCACGTGCCGGGCTTGAACCGTTCTTCGACGAAGCTATCTCCGCGAACACGCCAAACAGGCTAGGAAAGAAGAGAAAGCTTTCGCCAGGACGCTTTGGGCGGAAGCAAGGGCCAATGAGGACAGGTGAGCAAGAAAACCGATCGACTGACTTGTGTACAAGTGGGTACTGGGTAGCCCCAAAAGTCCCAAAACGCGTGTACACGTGTACGAAGAGCTTGCTGGTCAAGCTTGTAACTCCTACGAACTTGGCGTGTTCCCACATCCCCCCCTACGCTACACACAACGCCCACCCGCTTTGCCGACTCTGACGGCCGCCGCTGTGCGCAACCCGCTGTGCGCAACCAGCCAAATCGAGATGATACACAAAGCGACCCGGTGGTCCCGAGACCTGGGCGAAAACACATTGTATGTGCCTCACCGAGTGAAGGGGAGGTTGCACGTCTTGAAGATGGAGAACGGAGATAAAGCGTCGAAATTCGACCGTGAACAAGGGCGAGGCGGTTGCGGCTTGAGATATCTTGATGAGTTCAGACCAACCATTTCGATCAACTCCTTTGTCAAGGGAGACTATGCAAGGTAAGGGTTATCCTGTTTCGCACGAAATTTTTTCTTTGTTCAGACTCTCTACCGATTGGACTTTATTTTTTGCCTGCTGTATACCCCCCTTGCACGAGGGTCCTCCATTGGCGATTTCTCATGTGCTAGAAAGGATGTCACACGTTGGTTTAGTGGCTGCGCAAGGCGGCATGCTAGTTCGATGTGATATGAGTGTCGCATTACACTGCCAGCGAGTTGTGTCCAATCTGCATGGATTAAGTACAGCCGTCAAGTCAATGAGCATTGGCGAGACGTGACCTCTTATGGCGTAGCAATTTGTCTTTGTGTTGGAAGTTCTTGCTTAGTCAAAAGAAATGAGAACCGGAACCGTTGCAGTTACCTATCTAGGCTTTTCTCGTGTCCTGATCGACCAGACTGGAGAAAGCCTTCCACGCTACTCGCGGTGGGGTCTGCGGTAGCAGCGACGTAGCGGCGACCAGGTGCACCCAATTTAAGGTGATTTTACCCTCTACGCTCCCAGGGTGCATAGCTGTGATGTGCCGGTCTTGAGAGTTGCCGAACGGCGCATCGGAAACCTGACCACGATTATTGCGTCTGGCAAGCTGTAGTACGGTGTTGCGAAAGGGTTAAACTGTGGTCAGCGCTTTGCTCCAACTCGTACAATTCACGTATCACTTCGCCCTCTCTGCGAATTTGCCGAGCAGAAACCACCTAAAGGCAAGGGGATTTCATCACGCAAGCTCTTGCGAGATCGCCCTGGCGCAGCTAGCACTTGCCGTGAACTACACCAGCTGATCAGGGATACCGTCGAGCTTGTGGATGTGCTGACCTCGCAGGCAGTAGAGCTAGAACAACAGGGGTGGAATCGCCTGCCAGAACGAAGTCAGATTGATAAGCAAACGGGATTAACAAGATAAAGATGCGAAGGAAAGCGCGGCTGTGCTTCGTTCAGGAATGGTGTGGCGTTCAAGAATATCAACCGTCACTGCTCGTTGTGAATGCAGCAGTTGATTTTCTTCACCCTGATGGAGCCGCAAACCACTGTGCGTATGCGACAAGCCTTCCGCAAGAATTAGTTCCAAGTTCTTTCGAGAACCCCCCCGGTCATGAGAACGCCATCCCCTCCAAAAGAAACCGGAAGAAACTTGAGAACCCTTTGAGGCTATCGTTCTAATTTTTTCCCCACCCCCCCCCGGTGTTTGCCATCGGGGTTGGGTTTTCGTCGCTTGGCAACGACGTTGTAAAACAAGCCGTCCCCCTCGGTGTTTGCCATCGGGGTTGGGTTTTCGTCGCTTGGCAACGACGTTGTAAAACAAGCCGTCCCCCTCGGTGTTTGCCATCGGGGTTGGGTTTTCGTCGCTTGGCAACGACGTTGTAAAACAAGCCGTCCCCCTCGGTGTTTGCCATCGGGGTTGGGTTTTCGTCGCTTGGCAACGACGTTGTAAAACAAGCCGTCCCCCTCGGTGTTTGCCATCGGGGTTGGGTTTTCGTCGCTTGGCAACGACGTTGTAAAACAAGCCGTCCCCCTCGGTGTTTGCCATCGGGGTTGGGTTTTCGTCGCTTGGCAACGACGTTGTAAAACAAGCCGTCCCCCTCGGTGTTTGCCATCGGGGTTGGGTTTTCGTCGCTTGGCAACGACGTTGTAAAACAAGCCGTCCCCCTCGGTGTTTGCCATCGGGGTTGGGTTTTCGTCGCTTGGCAACGACGTTGTAAAACAAGCCGTCCCCCTCGGTGTTTGCCATCGGGGTTGGGTTTTCGTCGCTTGGCAACGACGTTGTAAAACAAGCCGTCCCCCTCGGTGTTTGCCATCGGGGTTGGGTTTTCGTCGCTTGGCAACGACGTTGTAAAACAAGCCGTCCCCCTCGGTGTTTGCCATCGGGGTTGGGTTTTCGTCGCTTGGCAACGACGTTGTAAAACAAGCCGTCCCCCTCGGTGTTTGCCATCGGGGTTGGGTTTTCGTCGCTTGGCAACGACGTTGTAAAACAAGCCGTCCCCCTCGGTGTTTGCCATCGGGGTTGGGTTTTCGTCGCTTGGCAACGACGTTGTAAAACAAGCCGTCCCCCTCGGTGTTTGCCATCGGGGTTGGGTTTTCGTCGCTTGGCAACGACGTTGTAAAACAAGCCGTCCCCCTCGGTGTTTGCCATCGGGGTTGGGTTTTCGTCGCTTGGCAACGACGTTGTAAAACAAGCCGTCCCCCTCGGTGTTTGCCATCGGGGTTGGGTTTTCGTCGCTTGGCAACGACGTTGTAAAACAAGCCGTCCCCCTCGGTGTTTGCCATCGGGGTTGGGTTTTCGTCGCTTGGCAACGACGTTGTAAAACAAGCCGTCCCCCTCGGTGTTTGCCATCGGGGTTGGGTTTTCGTCGCTTGGCAACGACGTTGTAAAACAAGCCGTCCCCCTCGGTGTTTGCCATCGGGGTTGGGTTTTCGTCGCTTGGCAACGACGTTGTAAAACAAGCCGTCCCCCTCGGTGTTTGCCATCGGGGTTGGGTTTTCGTCGCTTGGCAACGACGTTGTAAAACAAGCCGTCCCCCTCGGTGTTTGCCATCGGGGTTGGGTTTTCGTCGCTTGGCAACGACGTTGTAAAACAAGCCGTCCCCCTCGGTGTTTGCCATCGGGGTTGGGTTTTCGTCGCTTGGCAACGACGTTGTAAAACAAGCCGTCCCCCTCGGTGTTTGCCATCGGGGTTGGGTTTTCGTCGCTTGGCAACGACGTTGTAAAACAAGCCGTCCCCCTCGGTGTTTGCCATCGGGGTTGGGTTTTCGTCGCTTGGCAACGACGTTGTAAAACAAGCCGTCCCCCTCGGTGTTTGCCATCGGGGTTGGGTTTTCGTCGCTTGGCAACGACGTTGTAAAACAAGCCGTCCCCCTCGGTGTTTGCCATCGGGGTTGGGTTTTCGTCGCTTGGCAACGACGTTGTAAAACAAGCCGTCCCCCTCGGTGTTTGCCATCGGGGTTGGGTTTTCGTCGCTTGGCAACGACGTTGTAAAACAAGCCGTCCCCCTCGGTGTTTGCCATCGGGGTTGGGTTTTCGTCGCTTGGCAACGACGTTGTAAAACAAGCCGTCCCCCTCGGTGTTTGCCATCGGGGTTGGGTTTCCGTCGCTTGGCAACGACGTTGTTAAACAAGCCAATTCATTTCGTGAACTCGGCAACCTGGTTACCGTTTTTTATTTTACCTCTGCTTTCTTTTTGGCGGTAACCATAATGTTGGTCGAGTAGATCATGTTGTGCAGGCTGGAGAACCCTCACTCCGCGCAAGGGTGATGGTTGCACCACGTTGTGTTAATATGGTCAAGCACTCTCGAGGCAGTTACACAATTCTTTAAACTGTCTCTGGAAGTGGAAGTCCCAGAAAGTAAATGAAGTCATACGCAGCTGTCATCCGTACGCAAGGAAGTAAGCACAAGATG
>CACKRE030000423.1:0-23421 GCA_902602495.3 Ectocarpus sp. CCAP 1310/34 | reverse complement strand
CCCCCCGACCTCTGAGTTCGTCCGGTGGAGTTCATTTTCGCTGAATTTTCAGCCCCATGGGGTGTTCACAGACATAGGGCCTTCACTTCGACGTTGCTGTCGTCGTCATCGTTGACACATTGTACCATTTCCATGAATTCCACATCGAGTGCCACCTTGGTGCACTCCTGTCGACAGACTTACGAATTTGCACGTCGCGGGTCTGTCAGTGTGTGCGACGCCGACGTCCGCATGGTACCGCGATTCCCACCAAGCATCTAGCGATATTGAGTACTCTTGCCCATGGATTTCAGAAAGTCGCTCGCGAAACTGGCCCTACAGTAGTAGCTCAAACGCCCAAGAAACACCACAAAGCATTTCGAAACTACGCATGGTCGGACAAAGAGAGACGACAGTGAAATCATACAGCCTCGAAAGGAGCAGGTCTCTCTAATGATTTTCTACTCTGCTTTGTGAACTGTGAACATCTCGTCGGCCACTTTGTAAGGCCGGGCATTCTGGAAATCGACGGCAAAATGCCGTGTTTTAGGGTGCTTGTCCGGGAGGAGCTAGAAACAAAACAACAAGACCAACAACCGGCAGACATTTCGGCGCCGGGTTGAGATGTTGGTCGTTGTTCTTTCGTCCCTTGCCTCGAACCCCCCCTGAAGTGGCCATTTTATTCGAAACTGAACGTGCGCCCCCGCGGGCGTGTTTGCCTGCCCGGCTTGTCACGTCGACATGGTTAATCACACGGATGGCCCCTTGAAGAGAAGAGAGATATGTGGTTGACCCAAACTCCGCGTACCCAGAGAAGCGAGAGAGTAAGGACACCATGCATGCGGAGCACGTAGGGGCTCCGTCGTATCACACTTTCTCCCTACCACATTTCAAGAGACTCCGTACATCGGTGTCACCACCGAGTGCACCAAACAGGGCGCTCTTGGAGGATAAGACGGGTAAACCTTGAAACGAAATTGCCTGACTACGTAGGAGGAGGCATTTAAGGCTCAACAGCTGAGGGTGTCATTCACGTTGTAGTACCTTCTTCTCGATGTGATAGGGTGTCCTTTTCGTACGGTCTAGCGACTTCAAGCGCTACTATGCTGCCACTTTCCAGGTACTCCCTAAGGTCTATCGAAGTTTGGAAAGCACCGCGTCCCACTTCGCCACCAACGAAAGAGGCTTTTCCATCATCAGTACACCTCACATCTGCCAACTCGGCACCTATTGGATCTATGTACATGTAGAACGGTTTCGACCGCTGCAAGACATCCTTATACATGTTGCTTCGAAGCTCGGCCCCGACCTCAACGCGGACGAAGCCCTGCTGTTGTTGTCTCGCGCACGTGGTTCCTTTCGTGCAGGTTTCAACCCCATTTTCCCGCTTGCTGTCGTCTTGTTTCCCCGACTTTAGTCCGGCGGTCGCCAAGACACTTTCCCATTCGCTCTCGCTTGCCGACGAAGATATATTTATGTCCACCACAAATACATTTTGCAAAACGCACAACGCCGTTCGCCCCTGGACGGTGATGCACCACTCTCCATCCCTCCCTACGTGAAAATCCTCCACAAGTACCTCCACGGTGATTGACGTGTTGATAGCACCGACCACTCCTGCGGGACTCTCACTAGCCGGACGCACAAAAGAAATCCGGCTGTTCCCTCGACCCAGACAGAGGCCGCGGGTCATTCCAGCGACCAAGCGACGTGAGTAGTAGTCAGCGTCCCAGGCCTCCGGCCGCTCCTGGATCAGAGCTCCAAGGCGCTCGCTATCACCAACGTCGAATTCCCTTACATCAAACCTCCTGCGCCACCGAGCCTCATGCACCTCAGAGGTGGTGACGACGACGGCCCACGCTCCGAGCTGTCCGACGGCCAGAACCGCCACCTTTGCCGCCCTCGAGGATAACTCTGCAAGGGCGTCGGCGTCGGCGACACCACGAATGAGAAGCACCTCGGTGATCAGGGGTGTGAACGAAGAACCCTCGCTTGAATCAACCACGTACACCGAAAGCCTTTGAGGCAGGTCGTCGATCCGCGTCTTGGCATCTACTCGAGCGGCGGCAAGAATCGACGCGAGACCAGGCCGAGCCGCGGCGGTTGCATCGGCGCCAGCCGGGGTTACCACAACGGCCAGGACCACGCGACCCAGGCCCGGTACGTTGAGAACGCGGAGCATGTCAGGGACCTGATCGTCGGCACCGACTACAAGCATGTCAAGTGGGCGGGTGCTGACCTCCGCCGTCCCCTGATCGCCATCGCCGCCAACAGGACCAGCGTTTGACCGAGAACCGCGAGCACTTCCGTATCCCCAGGCTTGTTGGAGGTTGTCAGAAACATCCCCTTCGAAAGCTTGTTGGAGCAAAAACTCGTGGTCACCGTTCGTTTGGCAGTAGACGACATCGTACCAGCGGAGGCCTTCGCGGCCAGCATATCCAGGGCAGCCCTTGCCATAATCTCTTATATCGAGCTCAGGCCCGCTCCCTTCTCGGTCTGTCTCAATGTCTTTCCCGGGGGTACAAAGGTGTCCCCACAGTACCATCCCTTTCAGCTGGGCCGTGAGCCTCGACGTTGTTCCCCGTCGGGTAGCGGTCGTGCCCGCCGGCTGTAACAATTCCCGCACGGTACGGTCGGCCGTTCCACCCCACCGCCCCGTTGCCCAGACTGCGTCGTAGTTGCTCAGGCAGTCGGCATCGCGCGGCAGCTGCATGGCCCTTCTTTCTCGATAGGTTGCCCCATTCGCTTTCTGTTTGTTCTCTTCCTCCTCTCCCCTTCCCAACATCTGGTCGGCCGTGGTCCTGTTGGAACCTCGCGCACCACCCCACGGCTGTGGTGACGTGAACCAGCTGAAGAGATACGTCGATCCGAGTAGTGGGTCTACCGCTGGCACGAACGTTGATTCGAACGTGACATCCCCCTCTAGTTCGTGGTCGACCACTATTGCGACGGTAAGGCAACCCCTCTGCCGGGAACATCTCGCCGCCTCGTCACCCCGGCCGCCTTCCCCTTCATCCTCGACGAAAGCAGTGGCTGCGCTGTTCCCGTGGAGCGACCCCACGAACGAGAGGATATCCTCTACCCGCTGGCTCCAAGTATGACCGTCCTCGATCATATCCCGTCGCTGCCGCCGTTTGCTCGCCTCGGTATTGTCACGCCCTACGGCTTGCTGTGAATGCAGCAGACTCTCGATATGCCGCGCCACATCCCCGCGGCGCCTCGCGTAGAGCAGCGCGTCCCCAAAGGTGGTCTCAAGAGCGGGAAAATGGTCGGAGATGAGAGGCGCACCAACGGACAGCGCTTCGTAAACCCGGTTGTTGATCTTGCCGCTCTCGCGCTGGGCATCCGTTGTGACCCCGATGACCACCAGCGCGCTGCCGTAGACGAACGCCTGAGAGGAAACATGCAAATCATTGTTGAGCACGAGTAATGCGGAAAGGTTTTAGGTCCGGCCTGGTGCCGAAAGCAGGAGGTGGAAACTTACAAAATATTGATATCGTTTGCATTCGGTGGTGCGATGCTGTTCAAGGGTTCCACAAGAATCGGTGTCATACTATCATGCTCATATACTGGTGCAGACGTCAAAACAAACCCGACCCTATGAAAACAGATCCCACTCAACACTTCGCAACGGTGACCCTAGATAATAGGGCTCCTTGATACATGGGTCTTATACGCCATGTGTACAAGTTACAGATCAACTAACCAGATCTTCTTGTGGCAATACCCCCCTCCAGTATTCTGAGAACTCGGGGAAGTCCTGCCACCCGTTTCCGTAGATGTCCAGGCCGAACGGCGCCGCTTCCCGCAGCATCCACGGGAGCATTTCCTTGTGCTCCATGAGTGTTGCTGATCCCACGTACACCACCCTACCGTGACTCGTACGGTTCCAACGTCCGACAAGGACGCCGTCACCGCCACCGTTGTCTTCGTAGGGGTGGCCGCGACTCGCAGTTGTTGCTGCAGCCGCCGCCTCAGGGCGAGGCGGGTTCGGGTAAAAAGGAAACGCTTCGGTGTCGACGGCTAGCGGAACAAGCGCTGTCGGTGCCGATTGACGAAGGTACTGTCGAGTGGACTCACTGTTGGTGAGGAATCCTTCGACATCGAGAGCAGCCACGTGTGGTAGCCCGGGGTACTCTGGGTCTAAGCAGTAGAAGAGGACTGTGACCGGAAGAGGGTAGGAGATGGCCCGCACCTATCCTAGACACAATTGAGAGTGGTGCGCAGCAGGGAGTGCATTTGGTTGACCTAGTAGTTGTCGACAACGCGAAAGAAACACACCACTTTTTTCAAACTTCGCCCCAAAGGCTGCCATTCGCTGTCGTAACTGGATGTTTCACCCGAGCTCGTGAGCTGTCGCAAAGGGTTGGTAGATAGTCTACAGTAGTCAACTGTAGTTCCACACACATGAGGAAACGACATACCACAGCAGTAGTAGCGGAGAGATTGCTCAAGTCCTAAATTTCAAGACAAACCTTGAAAGACTGCCGCTCTACACAGTACTGCCGCTCTACACAGTAATCTAGAGTAAAAAGCACGCTACCTAACCTCATGGATGAATGAGTTTATCATTCCAAACCAGCCCTCGATGATGACAAGATCCCAGCTCCTGGCGTGCAATCCCTCGTAGTTAAACGGGTAAAAAATTTGTACGTGTTGTTGGTCCTCTTGCTGCGTGATCTTGGTCCCTTCGCCGCTCCAGCGTCCTCCTCCTACGGTGCTACCGCCACTGCTGTCCCTCCCACCCGATGGCGTATCAGTAGCGCTTTTTTTCCAATCCCTCCTCAAGAGAGCTTGCCTCACCCCCGCCATGGTCACCGCCGAACCGACCACCGCTTGTGGTGAAGGCGGGCGCTGCGCATGCAGCGCCACGTTCCTAAGAAGACGACGACTCTTTTCAGCGAAAGCAGAGGTGGGTGAGCCCAAACACCCGAGGCAACCCAGAAATATCAGGTGTGTGAAGGTGCACCTTCTGTGCGCGTGGGTCATGATGGCGCATAGCACTCCAGCTTTCCAACTCTGCCGTGCGCGTGCGTGTGAGAGTGCGGACGACACACACAAGGCAAAGGATCCGACCGCCGACCGTCCCAGGATCTTCGGGGGATCGTAAAAATGAATGCGGGGGGTACCATAAGGGGGGCTCCGAATTTCCCGAGCAATCCACAGCGCAGCAGTCAGCAGTTGACTCACCAGCACCTCACACAACACGCAAGTACCGACACGAGAGGACGCGCTGAGAACACAAGAGAGAGGCTCACCTGGAACGTAATTGAGAGGAGTGATCTACTTGGTTTGGTCTGGGCAAGAGGCAGCATGACCAGGGGCTTGGTGAACGCGAGGTCGTCATGTCGGAGTTGCCTCCTGCTGGTGGCGGCTTCAGCAGCAACAACGCAGGCCTTCTTCGTGGGGGGGCGGTGTCCTCTACAAGCAAGAGGAGCGAGAACAGCAGCAGCACCCGCCGAACGACAGTGTAGAACAAGAGCGCGATCGGGACTTTCAATGATCATCCCACCCGCAGAGTGAGTTGAAGCGTCCTCCACGCACTGGTTTGGTTGTGGTTGAAACGTTGTTTAGCTGGTGTACGCAGACCGTGTTGATGGCCGCGAGACAAAATTGATGGTACCGCTCTCTAAACACACACACACACGCCGTTTGCGGCATGATGTGGTGCTCCTTGCCAACGTATATTAGAGTTGCGCACAACCACTTCATAAACTGCAAGCTTTGGAAGAACGTCCACAGACATTGCCTTTCTACTGCAAATGATTCTAGGTCTGTAGGTTGTTGAGTAGCAGCTGCTGCACCGTGGGAGCGACACTTATACTCTGCCGTGTATTTCTGCCTTTGTAAGCTGGTAGGAAGCAAAGAAGCAAACGGCAGCCTTTCCATGCATGCAACAGGAAATCTATAACGCACGATTGAATGTGCATGCACTGCTGTAAACACTGGTATCGATATAAACCACAAGGTACCATGTTTACTTTTGTGTAGTACAAGCAGTAACTTCGAAACACTGTCAGTGCGTAAGCACGTTGTTTGCTCTTCTCCTCGCTATTTCGCTCCACCTTAACTCCAACACCCCACGCGGATGCCAGGCTGGGGTACGTTACTGAGGCCTACGACGACTTTCCAGACTATGTTCCCAACATGGGTGCGTGGGGAGAGTCAAAGCCAGGAAGCACTCCAGGTGAGAGGCAGAGAGAGAGAGAAGGGGGGACAGCCATGAACGGGAACGGACGGGAGAGGGGGGGGGGGGGTACTCTTATGTTTTGCATGCCTTAGCGGTTAGACCATTGACCACGCGTCCTCGAGAGGACGGAGCATTGTTCCCACAGGACCGATCACCGATGGCCAACTGTTCCTTTCTACTTTGCCATAGGTGGCTCAAAAATGTCTTCCCTAGTCTGGCTATCCTAACGATATCCCTTCCCGCCTTTTCTCATCCCACCTCCTATGCCCCTGTACAGCTACCGTCCTTTCCTCTCTATTCCATGCCTCGAACATCTCCCTGTACGTCCCATCTATTTTTCCCAGCTCAGTCACGTACACTTCCCTCTCCTTCTTGTACCACGAGTATTCCGCGACTACATGAACACGGTCTTCGCATTTGAAGCCGCAATCACATTTGAACTCGTCGTCTTCATCGTCTACTGTCCTATGCCTTCGTCGACGTTCTCGAAGGCCTATGTCCCCGGTCCTGAATTTGACCTTCAGCTTTGTTCCTGCATCCGTTGGTCCATGTAGGTATTTCTCGAAGCCTATTCCTTCCTTCAACATTCCGTACACTTCTAGAACCTCCTTATCCTTGGATTCTTTCCTTAGATTCTGTTCTTCTCTCTCTGCACAAGCAACATATATCTTCTCTTTGAACTCCTTTAGACCCTCCGTTTCCAGTGTTTCATCTTCGTCGATGTCGAGCCCCTTCCATACGTCCTCTACAACCTTGACGCTTTCCGTGGGTTGTCTACCCCTCTTTTTGTTTGCCCACTTCGCCTCCCATACAATTCTCGGCAACCTCTCCTCTCCCATCCCGCACATGCGATACTTGCATGCCAGCTTCCTCGAGAGGGGGGGGGGAGAGAGAGAGGCAGAGAGAGTGGGGGGTTAAGAGAGAGGGAGGGAGGGAAGTGTCGAGGACGTTGTTGTGGTCTCAGGACGGCGTCCAGTAAAGAGCGAATCGATGTTTGTTTAACAAGCGCAGGAGTCGCTCGCGTTTATTCCTTGAATCGGAGCTGGAGACTATGCAGTACACCAAAGAGTGGTTCATTGTCGTAAGTGTCAAATGCACGACTGGGTTGAACACCAATAGCTATCCTGACATACCCACCCTACACGGGTGAAAGAAACGTTATGCTGACTTTGCGACGTGTCCCGATCGTTTCAGAGGCTTACCCGGCGGACTCGCTGGATCTGGACGACTTTTGGAACGGAGGGGCGGAGGCGGTGGACTTTCACGACATCCCGGTGGTCGACCGGCCTGTCTTCGTGGAGATGAAGCAGTTCATCGACAATGAAGGTCATACATATTATTCCCTCGCGATTTTCGCATAGTGGCCCAGTCGTTTGGCAAAGGACTAGCCTGAGTTGTTCGTGTTTTTTAAGGCTGATTCGATTCCATTTTGGTCGCGGGTGTTCCTGTATTCCCGATAGGATTATGAAAATTACCTCCCAGTCCCTCCGCAAAAAAAATGTCACAAAATTGTTTGCCAGCCATTGGTCGAGGGGCTACAGTCCCTCCAAAGAATCTGAGCTCCTTGCCGGACAAACGGTGACTTGGCTTAAGTATAAAAAAGTGTCCGCAAAACAAGTGGGGACACTTGTAATACTGAAGCCAAGTCACCAAATTTTTCCAGTACCAGGCGTTGTACAGTTGTACGACCTAGGGGGCACCCGGGTTGGGAGTTTGTGTACAGGAGAGGCATCACACAGCATATCACACAGCGTACCACCTCAGCCAAGCATGATCGACCAAGGGTTCTCACGTGCGTTGCGCACAGCGGAGCCTAGGGTGACTGCACTGCGGCAAATAGGCATTTGAGTGCTGTGTCTCTAACTTTTCCCCATTTGGGCTTCCAGTACTAGTAGGTGGGTTGAACCCTTCTGGAAATGGATGGATGTCTTAGTCTTCGAATTGAGTCAGGCGTCATTGCACCAGACTGCATGGCACCTCGAACATTGGACTTGTGTGGACTTGTGTCGAAGACATGCAACCGAGGGTGATTATTAAGCTTGGCTGACTGCTAGGAGCACAAGGACGAGGTCATACGTATGTAGTGGGTGTTGAAGGGCGACTCCAACCTAACAGCAACGATTATCGGTCCGGCAGCAGCACCGTCGTGCTCGGAGGGTCCGTTTAGCTCGCAATCCATTTACTGAAGCATGCGTCACAGATATCCTCGGTTGCGGAGCCCCCGTGAGCGGAGGTCACTGCTTGCTGTGCAAACTCGAGTCCGACCCATTCAGCGCTTCGATGTTCGCTGCCACCTTTCGCTGCGTGCTAGGGCTAACGATGCTCCCATCGGAGACCGAGCTATTGGAGAGGGATATCCAGAACGAGCGGAGAGCACGCGCTAAGGCCAGGAAGGAGCGCTTCGCGGACGAACCGGTGAGTACGATTGGGGGAGTTGTATGCGCTACCTGCTGCTGGCGTGGGGGCGCAAGAGCGCCGTAAGACAATCGACTGTTTTTTTTTCCCCACTCTTGTCTGTCTGCAGATTTAATAGAATCTTGATTTCGATGTTATTGTAGTACCTTCACTGATTGGAACATGTAGTTTATCTACGCATTTCGGGAGAAAGCGAAACAACTCGTGTCCCAAACCGCGTGTGGTCGGGTCGCTCCCCCGTACGCGATGCAACATGTTTCTCATGTACACGGGGCGGGGCGATCTCGCGTAGCCGTGCAACATCACAACACCATCAGTTGAGGCCTGGCATAAAGCAGCGACAGGATGTTTTTGACAGCGGTCTTTTTTTCGGCGTCAAAAGTGATGACGTCATGGCCAGGGTTTAAGCACTCCACCGCCGATGTTTCGCGAAACGCTCGCTTTCAACGTTGAGAATGTCTGCTTCGCATTTCCATCAAGTTTGCGGAGCGCAAAGAGCTATGTGGGTGAACCATTTGGTTTGTTGGTCGGTGGCGTTCTGCACGGTACGCCATGTTCACGGTTATTTGGAAGATTTTTTGAACAGGAGCACGTGCCTCTTCGGTGCCATGCTTGCCAGTCGCTGCTTCTTGCTCTCGGAGCTGTTGAGTATGGTCTGTGAACGATTTCATTCAGCACCCAATTTGCGTTCCTCATTCCTTCGTCAGACACAACAGTAGAAGTGCAACGTGGACACATGTTCGATACCCCGGCATTAGTACGCTCTCATGCGGACAGGTCTGCTGAATGTTGTAGCTCCCGTTCAGACAACCCGCTCTCGGTCGTTTCCTTTCCCTGGCCCATGTTTCATTCGCCCGGCCCGTGTTCCCATGATTCTTGCATTATTTGTCACCGATTTTCTTCTTCGACGTGCATAAAAACCACGAAGTTTACCACCTGTCGTGCTTTCGTACACGCCATCAGTGAGGAACGTTGTTTCGATCACAATGTCGGCCATCCTCAGACACCAGGTTTTTCTTGAAAGTTAACCACTCCCTACCCACAATTTGAAACCGGTCGGGTCTTACATACCGGACAGGATGAGGATCTGGTGGACGACACCCTGGACGACTTACCGCTCGACGACGAGATCGAGGTCGGCGTGATCGACGTCCCGCCGCCGCCGGTAGATTTCGACGACAGTGACGGTTACGACGACGGTTACGACCCGGATATGGGGGGGCTCGGAGAGGCAGAGAGCGATGGCATGTACTAAGTATTCAACGACGCTTTGGTGTGTGTGTTTCCCCTCCCCCAGCACCCTTGAGGGTAACTGATGAGAGCCTTGATTTAGCAACCAAGCGTGTCATGGCTGCAGAAAGATAGCCTTCGTGTAGCAACCAAACGTTTCGTTGCTGCAGGAAAAAGCTGGTTGAATGATGTTGCTGCTCCCGGTGCTATTGAGTCTATCTGGTGAAGACGTTCAGCCGAGGGCAGTAGGTGTTGGCGAAACCGGAATTGTTGTTTGTGGGTGCTGGTAGACCAGCGGTGGAAAGTCTCGCAAGACAAGTATGGTTCCTCATCTTCGGGACCACTGCCGGCAGGGCATAACAGGTAGCACCAGCGATCAGCGTGAGGCACGTATCTGCTGTCATGCCCACAAGCGTTGTCTGAATTGATGCAAGAGATGTGTTTCTTTTGGCGATTGCCTCAGTTGAAGCCCACCCTGTCAACACGAAAACGACCTCGAAGACATGACGCTCCGTTTCTGCTCGCTTTGAGTACCCAATGTTTTTACCCTCAAGACTACGGCATGCCAGCATGTCCCTGAAAAAAAATACATCTCTAGGAGGAGGGTTTAGATATATCTATATAGCACGCCAGTGCGCTTGCTTGTTGCCCTTGGGCACCCTTCCTTGTAACTCCTCCCACACGCTTACATGCCCTCGTCAAAGGCACTCACTTCAACCTCCAGCAATAAGGGCATTGCATCACCCTGCAACATTCCTGCTCCTACCCACCCTCCCGACACACTCACCCCCTACTCGGGCGGTTTTCGCACAACCCCACCCAACTCGCCAAAGGAGAGGGTAGAAATCACCTCGTCGGAACGTCTTCTAAACGAATCCTCATGAATGGTGAAGCCCGGCTCAACCCAAATGTTTGGCAACAAAATAAGTACAGATAGCTACACCTCCCCGCACCGGAGAAACGTGCTGCTATGTTTCCCTTTTCCAAAGCAACAGCGAACTTTTACTACTCAGGAGAACAGAAAAGAAGCACGTACATCTGGTCGCACTTGAAGAAGAAGAGGTGTTTGGTTTCGTGAGTCACGGAGCAACCAAAACTCCGTCCCGACTGTTTTCGAAATTGGCAGAGCGACATCCGAGAGGGGAAAACGAGTCCGATATGTGAACTAGGCGGAAATACAAAACGAACGGGTGTTAAGAGACTGTGATGGGTGGTGGGCATTGTTAAGACTGGCCTATTGTCAGGTACCGATAATCGACGGGGAAAGACACTTTGCATGTTCTGTGCAATAGTTCTGTCGTAGGGTTCATCCAAGACCCGCGATGCCTCCCCCTTAAGAGGTCACGGTACACCTGTTGCCTCTCCCCATCACCTCCTGTGTACCGTTTCCACGCACAAGGGCTGCCTCTCTAGACTAACCGTCCACACAAATCACATAGGAATTGAAACCTTCTGTTTCTACGGTATTGATCCATGTGCCATAATCGCGCAACGATTGTACACTTGTTGTTTGGGCCGGTCTGGACTCCCCTACTGCCGAGCTTTCAGCAGCGTATGCCTCACCACGCAATGCCAGGAGCCTTCGCACTCCTCGTCAAAATGTTTCTTAACGTCGGTCGCTATGTCTTTCTCGATGTCGTATTTGTCCATCGCCAAGCACACTCGCCGTTTTGCCTTCTGTTGGAGTTCTTCCGGGATTTCCGCGATCAGCACCTCGATCTGTGCATCGAGACACACGAAGGGAAGGAAGGACCGAACTGTAGGTTTTGCGTACGAGCGGTGGACCCTTATTATATTTGATTTAGCGAAGAGCTATGAGCCCTTTTTTATGCACCGCACAGCAGTCATCATGCACGCTGATTACTCGATCGATTAGACTTCGACCCCCTAACGCCCTCGCCGGATCCATGAACAGCAGAAAATACGCCATCCTCACTGGAGCATCAGGGTGTCTGTAACTCAATCAGACGTAGCGGTCGGCTCCAGCCTGATCGCAAAGTTAGTCCCAGAGCAGTTTTCACCGCCACGGAGAACACCCTCTATGCCGTAGTGGTCAGGCTGGTGACGACAAGTCTGTAGACTACATGAAAACAAAATAATACTCGGACGTGATGATCTTCGTGGCGAAAACCTCGGCACCATCACCACCATATCCGACTACACTGCACATGCGCATATCATGTGCCAACGGTATGATGATTGAAATAAATTCAACGATACCGCCAATCGTACACACCTTCCTTTCCGTTGCTGACTCTTGTGCCTCCGAAGCTGCCTGCTCATCGTCCGCCATAAGCCTGCAGATGTGGCGTCGGAGCCTCTACTACAGTTGTGTGGAAATAAATGTTGTCAAGAGAAGAAGGGGTCGGGTTATAGGGCAGGCTATGTACACAGGGTAGATATAGGATAAGTTTGTGGAACACACCGAATATATCACGAGAATGTGGGGTCATGTTGTAATCTATCATGAATATACAAAGAGTGGACCAGCGATGCATGCTTAGATGACACGCAACGACTGTGACGTGCGTGGCCGACCTACCAGAGGGTTGCAACACCCGTACTTAGACTTCACAGTCAGTAGTTGCCTGCCCGCATCTTTGACCTCCGAATGTCTGAATGAAGACTAAGTATATGCCCAGTTGGTTGGTGGTTTTGCTGAGCAGCGCTCTGGCCGGGGACACACGGCAGTTCAAAATCAGACCTGCACGATCAAGCAGCACTAGACTAACTACTGAAGACACGTATGTACAAAAAAAATCATGCGGAGGGAAAAGCGTTTGCTGCATCGGCGCGATCCAGAACAATCTGTACAAATACCGCACACAGCCAGCGACGATAACCCGTCAGGAACACACCTATGTCAGTCTGCTCTAGGCACCGTGCAATAGTTTATATCTTTCGAAAGAAAGGATGCGCTGTGGTATACTTTCTCGACTTTCGTAGATCCGAGAAGACGAGGCGAACCGAAACATGAAACGGTCGCATTTCACTAAATTGTATTTGTTGAGAATCTCTCACAGTTCAATCCCGCATGTCCACAAGATACAAAGTAACAGCGAAAAATCGGCTTTACCATTTACGAAAAATACATTTCGGGAAGAGCGCACTGCTGTAGCAAGACTTTGTCCACAGCACAGAACGGACTAGATGGGCAAATTGCTTTGTGCTTCGCTACATACAAGGTAGACTTGTTTTGCAAAGATACTCCAAAGATCTATGTAAGCGCGAGAGACTAGACTAATGATGTTTGTTGTTGTTGTTTCTCACATTAATTAGCTCTAAATAAAAAAGCCCGTGGTCTCAAAACCCGGCATATACGACCCCACGAAGAAACAGAAAAAAATAGGGTCCAAAAACCACTCGGAAGAGAAACAAAATGATAGAAAGAAAGACCAGCTACCGCACCAAACGAGAAAGAGCGTCGAGGAGACCGATCAAAATAAAATAAAAGAAGAACGGGGAACGCTTCCCACACCCGCCTACAACGCCGGAGGGTTCCGTGCCGGGTTCCCGCCGACCAGGCATCCCCCGCCCTGCACCACACCCCAGGGGGTGCAGCAAGACGGGGGGCGAAAAACAAACACATATATATTCCCACAAATAAAATTAAAAAATCGAAGGACAACGTCCACCAGTACCAGGTACTACAGCAGTGCAGTATGCACCAGCGCATTAGTGTAGGGTAGGCACCGCACCAAAGAGGCAGCAGAGGTGGCAGGCAGCCAGCAAAGGAAAAAACAAAAAAAACAAGGAGCTCGAGGTATCGTCCAAGATCATCGTAGAGAGGGCATGGAGAACAAGAAAGAAAGAAAGAAGAAAAGCACAAAGAGAGGCCGGAGGCAATACTAAGAGCATACAGCTTACGGCAGGGAAAAGGGAACACAGGGTGCGACAACATCATCAGTTGGGTACGTCGTTCGCCGCAAGCGCGGCCTTGGCCGCCCTACTCGCTTCTACAGCAGTGTCCGGTCGCCGTTTCTTCCCCCCCCCCGCCGCTTCCCCGCTTCTCTTTCTCTTCGGGCCCGGGGCGGCCGTACTCTCCGTCTCTGCTTCCTCCGCGCGCTGGCGCTGGCGCTTCGCGGATGCTTCCGCCTCCTGTCTGTGCCATTTCCTCATGAACCATGCCGCCCCGTCCTCGATCTTGTCGTACCACGCCTCCTGGTCCTTGGCGCTCTCTTTCCATCTCCCCCCCTCCTTCTCCTCTTTCATGCCAAACGCCACGAGGTCCTCTCCTAGGCGATACACCCAGTCGCTCTCCTGCCCGCCCCGGTATCCGGTACCCCCCGCCATCGCTCCCAGCAGCATGCGCTTGGGGAGGCGGTTGTCCTCCATGCGCATAACGAAGCCCGCAAAACACAGCCTCCGTTTGCGCACGGTGGCCTCGATGGTTTCCTCGCAGCCGGCCTGGATGAGGGCCTGGGCGTAGGACAGGGGTCGGTCTGAGCGCTTCCGCTTGCTCCAGCCGATACACCGTGTCAGGAACTGGCGGTGGGTCCCATTCAGCTTGGTGTAGTGCTCCGCTGCCAGGCTCCACGAGGCGCACCCGTATAGGAGGGTCTGCACCACTTCAGCCTGGAGTAGTCGGATCTTGAGCTGGCGGTTGGCCCGTTTCCTGTCGTACATCGAAGTGCTGTTCCGGCGGTAGCACTTCCATGCTCGGCAGATGCGGCTCGTGATCTCCCGGTCGACCTTCCCATCCGCGCAGATGGTACGTCCGAGGTACACAAACCGATCTGTCTGCTTGTACGTCTGGCCAGCGGCGCTGACCGCGAACGGGCGTTCCCCCAGCCCTTTCGGTAGCATGCACATGATCTCCGTCTTTGGCTCCGATACCATCAGTCCGAACAGGCCGGCCACGCGCACGATGATGGACATCATCTTTTCGAGGCTCTCCGGCGTGAGCGAGACGATGGCCGCGTCGTCAGCGTAGAGCATGTCCCACAGGGCCTCTGCGACCGTCACCATCATCGCCTTCTTCCCCGCCGACCTGCCCCTCTTGCCCGTGCACTCCACTCGTGTTGCGATCTTGATCATATCCGCCGTCACCTTGGGGTCCTTGTCGAACTCGGTCACTGCGACCATGCGCATCGCGGCAGAGAACAAGTTGAACAGCAGCGGGGCCAGGTTGCACCCCTGTCGGAGACCTTGGCCGACGTCAAACCATTCCGAGTACTGCCCGTCGTCCGTTCGAACCCGCGCCCTCATGCCCTCGTGGAAGTGGCGAATGACCGCCAGCATCTTCGGAGGCACGCCAAAGCGTCCGAGCACGTCCCACAGCAGATCTCGGTCCACCGAATCGTACGCCTTGGTGAGATCGACGAAGCACGCGAAGACCGCAGTACTCTTCTTCCTCGCGAGCTCATGGAGCCGCTGGATCGCGAACAGCATGTCGAGCGTCGACCGGTGTGGGCGGAAACCGCTCTGCTCCTCCGGGAGGATGCCCTCTCGCTCGCAGTAGTGGCTTAGGCGTGTTGCAACGACCTTAAGCAGCACCTTGCCGGCGTGTGCAACGAGAGAGATGCCCCGGTAGTTGCCGCACTCCATCGTGTCCCCCTTCTTGAACAGAACCTTGATGGTGGCGTCCTTCCACTGCTGCGGTACGTTCCCCGTCTGCCACACGTCCACGACGATGGCGTGGAATTCGCGGAGGAAGCCTCGGTCTCCATCCAGGAACAGCTTGATCAGCTCAGCCGGTAGGTCGTCCGGCCCGACGGCCTTCCTGTTGGCCATTCCCCGCACCGCCTCCTCAACCTCGAATAGAGACGGGATGTCGTCGAGCGGAACGCACGTGGGCCACTGCTTGACTCTGTCGGTCGCATGCAGGTCGATGGTCGGCGACTTGGTGTTAAGGAGCTTGTGGAACCACCGCGCCCACCGCTGGCGGGTAAGCGTGGGGTCCCGAAGGACCTTACCGTCCTCGTCCTTGATGTTCTGGGAGGTAAGTGGCCTCTTACCTTCGACGTCGATCATCTTCAGGTGCCTGTAGAAACCCGCCTGGTCCCCCTCACGGCTCTTCTTCTCGAGCTGCCTCACATAGCCCTCGAAGAACTTTTCCAGTGCTCTCCACCTCGCGCTGCTGCGTTTCTTCCGCGCCGCCTTGAGCTTCGCCTTCAGGGTCGTCTCTAAGTCGCTGTTCTTTGAGGCCCCGCGCAGCTGCTGTTGGGCCACTCTTATCTCCCTAGACGCTTCGGAAATCTCGTGCTGCGCTTCGCTCGTGTACCATCCTCCCTTCCCTCGTGCGCTCCTCGCCAGCGGCGCGATCTCCGCAGCGGCCGACATCACCACAGCGGTGAGCTCGGCGGCGGTCTCTCCCGTTGGCCTGCTGAGGGCCGTGGGCGGAGGGCGGTTGAGAGCCCTGTCTTGGAAGACGGCCCGTAGGTGCACATCCTTCCTCAACCGTTCGAGGTCGATACGGATCCGGCTGCTTCCGCTGTTTCCCCGCGTTCGTCGGTTGGGTGCGACACGGGGGGGGGAGCGGACAGTCGTATGCACCAGGTTGTGGTCAGAGTCCTTGAAATCGACACGTTTGACGGAGGCATTACGTACGAGACGCCGGTCCGTCTGTCGCATGAGGATGAAGTCGAGGCGGTGCTTCTCCTTCCCCTTGTTGGAGCTCTGGAACGTATGCTGCACTCCTCCTTTCGGTGTCCGGAAGTAGGTGTTGATCAGGGAGAGTCGGTTGTCTGCTGCCAGTCCGAGAAGTCGTTCCCCGTTGTTGTTCATAATGTCGCGTCCGTACGCGCCCATAATCTTGGCATCGCAGCATCCGTCTCGCCTCCTGCCAGTACGTGCGTTGGCGTCCATTAGTACCACGAGATGGTCACGGCTATGGACCTCCCGGATCTCTGCGTCGAGAGCAGTCCAGAAGGAGTCCTTGGCATTGACATCACCGCCCGCGGTGTTGCGGGCAGTTTCCGTAGGGGCGTACCCCACCACGAAAGTTACTCCGCAGGTGCGGCCAATTTGCAGGCGCACCTTCATCAGCCTCGGGCTAATGCACTCCACCGTCCTACCTCCCTCGCCTACGCTGTCCCACATGGTCTCCTTAATCGCTATGCCCACACCGTGCACGCCCCTCTTGTCCTTGGTGCCGGCACGGGCACCACTCCAGATGATCACGTACCCGTCGTGTGTAATCGCGCCTTGTCCCGCTCGTCGGGTCTCTTGGAGTCCTATCACATCACAGTCGGTCGCGGCACAGATCTGCATGACCGTCATCACGTTGTGGCCGATGGGGTTCCTGCCGCTGTAGGCGAGCGTGGGTACGTTGAACGGGCCGAACGATAAATCGCCCTCCCGTGCCTTCTTCTTCGCGGTCGCCTTCACGCCCGCTGCGATCTCCTGTCGCTCTCGGTCCGCCTCGCGCTGGGGGGGTGTTTTCTTCCGTTTAATCCGAGCGGCGAGTTTCTTCGCATCGATCCATCTTTGCAGGGCTCGGTGCTTGCCTGTGGTGTTTGGACGAGGAGGGTGCAGCACTCCCCCCCCGCGTCGCCCGCGGTTATCTCCCTTCTCCCGCGAACGGTGCTTACTCGCGTGGTTTTTACGAATCTCTCTGCTCCTCCAGCTTCGTGGGCCACGTTTTCCGCGACGGTGGTTACCAGGTGCAGTTTGCCGCTTTGCATTGCTGCCGCGGGGACAAGGTCCACATACACCTCTCGCCACTACCACCGTCTGTGCATCCTCACCGCCACGCTGAGCCAGCGCGGCGGTGAGTTGCACCTTGGGACACCACCCACCTACTATCTGTTGTAGCCTGGTTCGCCCGCGAGGGACTCACAAGGTCGATTTCGGCCCCGGCCGGGGAGCAGGCCGGGGAGGGGAAGAGGTGGTATTATAGTCTGGTCTATACGTGTGAATGTACAATAAGTCTGGGTCTCCACGTCTACCATGCTGCCCTTCGTTCTTGTGTAGAACGCGTAGATTGCACATGTGTGTAAAAGAGTGTTTGTTCCATCAATTATGTTTCCCTCGGGACGTTTAGCTTCTTTCAGCGATCGCGTGGGGCATGGAACATACCGTATATGACACAAGATAACACACCCCCTTGACCAATTTTCGAAGCTCGATTTCTCAACTGCAGAAACAGTCACAGCGCCGAAAATGACGGTGTTGAAATTGTCTTGTCGAGAGTTTTCCAAAAATGTGTTGTTTCATTTATTCATTCTTTTCGTCGTGGAGTTATCGAGCTTTGAAAAACGGTCCAAGGGGTATGTTATCTTGCATCATATACGGTACGTATGCATACCTCAAGACGAAGGAGAGGAGGAACGTTGATACGAGGTCAATCAACATTCTTGCAAACCGTGACACGAACATGTCAAGATTCTTGCAACCGAAAAGCCGTTGTCTGTCTCCACACAACAAGTACCATTGTCACTTTCTGTCGATTTTCCGCATGCACGAAGGACAGGTATCGCCTGGACACATACCGGTCGCCCCGGTGGTCTAGTGGGTACCCTCGCAGCCTGCGAAGGGTCAGGTCATGGGTTCGAGTCCCGGCAGAGTGGGGTTTTTCCCACTCAATGAATCCTGGTCTAGGATGAAGGCGACGCGCTGCAAAGTTGTTAGTAAACCATAATCGACTTCGCAAGTCGCGAGGGAAGGGACTATTCTGGGTCCGAAAATCCCTCTATAGTGCCGGCTTGGCACTATTCAGGACTGTTCGACTTCAGAGTGCAGCGCTTGCGCTTTGCGGGGCTGACAGAGTACCAAACGAACGGTTTTTGGATCAATCGTGAGGTGGGCGACGTGGGCGGGCTTCAACCGGCACTATACCGGGCACCGACACTATACATGACGCTCTTGCACTGTCGAAAACACGGCATTGGCTACACTAAAATAAACTTGATTGACCAGATAGATTTGTTTTAGAGCAGTTGTTCTTGTCCCACCTCAACGCAAGCACTCGCTAGTGAAACGTTGCTGCTGCCTTTCAAGCGTAGACTGTGCTGCCCGATAAAAGTTCACCTCGCAATCAAATTAATGTGTTTTATCGCAAGAAGGCCGTGGCCCTATTATTCTTCAGGCAACCTCAAAGGCACCCTGGACAGCGAAAAAATGACGCTCATGCATGCACCCGGTGTACATACATTTGGAGGTAAAACATGGATGGATGTATGTAGTGCTCCTAACATGAGCACACAAAACAAGCAGATGAAGCTGAAAAAGGGGTTAATGAAGAAGATAACGAACTCCCCTGTTCCTTCGATCAAAAGCTCTAGAGAAGACCAAGCCTTCAGAAGCAAGAAAAAAGACTGGCCAACCAAAAGACGTCAGTCTCAGTGCGGTCAAAAACAGAAAATATTTGTTTGTCAAGGATGTGAGAGGGTTTCATGGAGGAGGCTGAGCTATTCTCTGGATAAAAGATAGAAATGGTAGCAACCGAGAGAGGAGAACTACGTGACTGCCAAGGTTTACTACTTTTGAACACGCGTTTGTTCGGAGTGTTTTCATCATTCATTAGAAGTATTTTATGTATGTACCACCACTAGACTACTAGTCTACACTCTTCACGAATAATATCTTTCCACTATTTTTCGGGCCGTCATCTCTGGATTCTGCGCCCCTGCGCCGTTTGTTGTGATGAAGGTCATGTCGCTCGAAACTCTTGTTGTTCCCCTCAACGCCATATTTTCCTCGAGCATCGTCACTGCTATCCTTGGCTACTATAGTTTCCATATCCATCCTTCGTCACTACCACCATCTTCTTTTCGCTCGTCTCCCTACTGAAATCCAGCCTCTTGGTGGAACCTAGTCGATCGGTAAACCGTGAGATTTGAAAACTTCACGCGTACCGAGAGAAACCGAGCTACTTGTAGCTCGAAGGGGAACCGTCTCCGAATCCTGTTGGCGTGGAAGGCTTGAGGCGAAAAAATGCTGTCTGGGAGGGGGGAACCGGCACTATTGAGGGGTTCGATCGTGCTAGAACCGGCACCATAGCGGGAAGCCTTCAATAGTGCCGGCTTGGCACTATTCAGGCCTGTGTCTGTCATTAAAAGTTACCGGCACTATACCGGACTTTGGCACTATTCAACAGGCACTATATCGAGACACCTACTGTACTCATTGGTCAAGTAGGTACCAGGTAAATGTAGTCGTGAATGAAATCTCCAGCCTCCCACTTCATGCGCGGCAATGCGGATAACGAGACGCATGAATGAAGCCAATTCGATGGCAAAAGCACCATGTCTAATAACCCAAGCACAACCAACGCGGAGGACACATGAATGAAAAACAAGTTTCCCTGCCGAGGATAATGCTCTAGACCAGACGCAGACATGTACTCACAGAGAAAGCTCAGGTAGGCTTGCTTTTGTCGATCAACAGTCACATCATCATCATCATCATCATCATCACACCGGCTACGATACCGCCGTCGTAAATCTCAAACCGTACAAAACATTACCCAGCACAGACTTCCCCTTTCATTTCCAACAACAACACGGTTCGCCCGAACACTAGTCTAATCACGAAATAACTTGCTTGCTCTTCCACAACACATTCAAGTAGTCCTGAACCATAGGGGAATCATTCCCGTGCTCGTTGACCTTGCATGACTGCGCGGATTCCACCAACCCCTCTTCCTGCCCCCGTTTCCCTAGCCGCGCCCCCCTTCTTTGTTGATTCACCGGCGTAACGGGCGAAGCTGTGATGCTACCCGTCGCGCCTTACAATCCCACCCCAATACAATTTAACAGTAGCAAGGATAGTTGTAATACACAAACAACGGCAGTCCAATCATCCCAAAGTGCAGGTGTGTTTATAGTCCACGCCTCAGCCCAGCAGGAGCGCTTTCCGGATCTCCCCTGCCCAACGCACGCTATCGTCTATCCAGCGCTCATGTACCAAGGGGTAGTCTAGCCAAGAGGCCAGCTTCCGACTCCTGTAGAATTTCGTTCGTGTGATAACGGCACCTCAGCCTCAATCTCCGGTTGGGCTTTCCTGCCGCACAAGGGTCTACACCCTGTAGAATTCGCAAAGACAAGCCCTGGAACACGCACACCACATCACGTCACTCAAAGCCGACTTCCCCGACACGCCGCAGCCAACCCTCACTCCCGCTGTACACGCAGCCAACAATACTCTGAAGCACCCCCCCACGCGCGCGTGAATTTGGAGGTATGCTTCGACCGGGCATGCGTGAACCTTGCTAGTAGATGAACGGCAAATAATCAAACGTACAGGACATTCTGAAAAGAAACGAAAACACAAAAGGACACCACCGCTGATGCTGCGATGTAACAACTTGGAATGCGATCAGAGCTACTACGCTCTCCTCTTCAGGCCTAAGGCACGCATACTTTTGAGCCTCTCAAGCCACCATACAATCCTGCAGGGATGTCCACTGCCTTCTACTCCAGCCCGACCTTTGGTATGGTACTGATGTTCAACGGAAACTCTAAAAATTGCAGTCTTTGTGGTAAACCTCTTCTTACAATGAAAGCCCACCGCCTTCTCATCGCCCCCCTCCGTTGATTGCTCCCTCGAAGCGATGGCATGATAGCACGACTTGTTTTCTAGTCTTGCTTCACGTACACCACGCACAATGCCATATCTTTACACGTGTGTATGTTTCGTACCGACACCTCCTTGTTGGTGGACTGGCTTGTCAATTTGGGAACAAATTAGATATGACAGCACGTGGCGCCTCAATCTGCCAACAAACATTCCCGCTGCCTCGGCCGCTCCTGATGCTTCTGTTGCTTCTGCACGTGGGGGCAGCGCCACAAAAACAAAGTGTCAACAACGCAAATCATACCCGGTTTCTGCCTGCATCTTTTCTTCGACTCGAGCCCAACGGCGACCTCACTCACGCAACGAACAAAATGACATAATCGTCTCCCGCTGACTGCTGTGTCGCGATGAACACTACTGGGTCATACCAGACCACCCCATCCATCCCCGCTGATCCAACCGGCTTGTCCACGGCACGAAGAAAAACACATTATTTCGTTGAGCTGGTTTTGGCCGAACAACATCGTCCAGCCACCTCCAACAACACAAAAAAAAATCTCAAAGCCCGATTAAAAAATTGTCCACGATTTTTCTCAACCGCCCAGCGGACCACGGGCAGCACCCAACCCCGACGAACAGACCGCGCCAAAACTGGTTCGACCACTCAGCTCTGCTGCCGCACTACAACTTGAGGTACTCCTTGTTGGAGTAGGTGAAGTCATCGAGGCCCCCCGGGAGCGAGGCCGGCAAGGCGGAAGGGTCGATGAGCCCCGTAAGAGTCGCCTCCGCCTCCTTCTTCGACAGGAACGCTATCTTCTCCTTCGTCCGCTCTTCCAGCACGGTGGAGATGAGCTGGGCGCGGCGGCGGGCGTCGGGACACGCGAGAGCGAGGAGGCGGCGGGCTTGAGAACGGCGTCGGGGAAGAAAAAAACGAAGAAAAAACCCTCAGGGATTGATTGGCCGCCTGGTAGGACACCCGACCGTATACGACGTCATCGGTCGACTACGGAGTGTTTCGCCATTCTTCCGAACGTTCCTTCAAAATACATTGGCCAATCAGAAAGCTGCGGGCACCTTGTCTTGTGTCTCTCTGAGAGCGCTGTCTGTCACTTCACCTGGTCTTCCAGCATTCTCGGGCAACGCTCTGGTTTATAGCATTTACTTGGGCGTAGGTGCTATGCATGATTTCAACAATTCTACGTAGTTCACCACTATGGTTAAAACCCCATGTTGGAGCGGCGGTTCCAAACCGTCAAACCGTCAAAATACGACACGCGCACCTTCCACACGAACGTGATGGGTCCCCCCGCGTTCACGATCACCACGTATCCCAGGCGCATGGGGTAATGGCGCTGCATCGTGATGAACGCCGTCTTGAGCATGGGCAGGGGCGGCGTCTTGGAGGGCCCGAACCCGGAGCAGTCGGCCACCACGGCGAACTGCGTCTGCCCCTTGGGAAGCGAACCTTTCGCCCTCTCCAATGTGTGAAACAGCAGATTCAAACCCTGCGGCGGGTGTTGACATAACGGAGGAGAAAAAAATGTTTTGTCCCTCGCTCCGGTGTCTCGATGCTGTTGCCAAAATGGTCTTGGTGCGAGAAATGTAGCATGCAATGCTGAGATGCATAGACAACACGAAATCACTCGGCCTGCCTGAGGAGGGCGAGCATTTACAATCTGCGATATTCACCTCAAGAATGTCCCGTACATTGTGACGAGTCAAGTGGCCTGTCGGAGGTCACCTACCTTCGGGGGTGTTGCCGCAGATTAGAACCAGCGGACACGCTGAACCCCGCGAGCCAGCTGCCCCCTCTCTCTCTCGCTATTCTTACATTCGTTCTCCCTCTCTCGCGAACCCCCCGTGATGTCTACCAGCGTCGATGGCCATTAGATAAGCACAACACACTAGAGTGCGAGATGATGCAACAACAATGCTGCTTGGTGGTATTGAGTCTTCTACTTGCACCTCAGAAGCAGGACAATGTCGTCCAACTCCTGCGCGCCCCGTCACGGATGTTGGCCTACGAGCCCTAGCCTCCCTGAGTACCAATTTTACGGGAATTGACGCTTATTTAGGTTTGCCCGGCGGCGGTTATCGAGGTGTTTAAAAGATATAGTAGCTGTCGCTAAAACGAGCGACAGCTGATAGAT